>JAGGAQ010006131.1:0-34683 GCA_017657225.1 Termitomyces sp. T69sscA
AAAAGATACTCGAACAATGAGATGTACGCGAATATATATACATTATTACTACTGAAACATTTCTTATTTAATTGGAGCGATTTGGAGCCTCAAATAAGATAATGAGTTGGGATGAAACGTATGACATTAGCCCGCAAGTGATCACCAATCAATATATATTGTATGATGTCATACCATTGATTAGTTCGCAATCATTCGTCGTCACTTCCCTCCACACCGGCGCTGGATATTGGTAGCCTTCTGGAACACTTGTGTCGACTGGCTTGTCGTAAAAGAAAGCCCGGTGGAACAACCTGGCCTTCTCCCTGTTCTCCTCCACCTCCCTGCTACCTTGTGCAGTCTTGTCCCACAGCGCTGGTATCCTTGCCCTGCCTCCATCAGTCGGTGTCACTGTAATAAAGTTTTTAGCATTCCACACTGTTTTTGCGCTGACCTCCCCTAGCCACTCCTCCCAGTGTTTCCTTTTCGTGTCTTTGATGGCCTGGCTGTATTCATTCCTGGCCTTTTGGAATCTTTTGTGCGTGGCGTGGTTCTTATCTATGCTGATGTTGGCAGACTCCCTACCTGCTGCCTTGGCTTTTGCTCTCAGCTTTGACAACTCCACATTCCACCATCTTTTTGTGTACGGTGTCTCCTGTCACGACCCGCTACCGACCCCCGGGACTCCAGCGCTCCCAATACCACCCCCACAGCCGCCCCGGGCCCGGACCGCTACCCGGCCAACTCCCCCGGCCATCACCGGCCATCACCGCCCGTCAACGCCACAGCCACCGCCACTCGCGGCACCCCCCGGCCATCACCGCCGTGACCGCCACATCAGCGCCGGGTCTTGGCTATCACATCACATCAGCGCTGGCACCACCCGTCACCCCCAACCCGCGCCGAGACCCCCCATCACGCATCATGATCGCGCATCATTGCCGCCGACCTCCGCTCGCCACGCCCTGCTCCCGCTCCCCCCTCACAGCACCCCCACCGCGTGTCTCTGCGCTTCCACTACGAGACCTCTGCACAACATATCTTGGCCTCGCCCTGTCCCGCACGGCCCCCAGGTCTCATCCCAAGCCCCAGCGCCGCGACCCGCTGCTGGAACCCGGGCCTGACCCCCGGCCCATACGTACTACGTAGTATATAAGGCGCAGAGTAGTAAGTAGGTACTCTAGTCTTGATATTAACGTAACCCCCATCTTGTCTGTTTGTGTTCGTCTCTGTTTCGTCTCTCTCGTGCCCTGGTTTCCTTACTCTACTTGTTTCTTTTCTCGTACTCGTCTCGTTTCAACTATCTCTCTCGTTTCCACTTGACTCGTAACTCTAATCTATTCTCATTGTCCTCTCTTCTCCTTTTCACTCTAAGTTCTCTCGACTCTACGTTCCCGGCTCTTCTCTTTTCGACTTAATCATTTCCATCTCCCGCTATCTTATCTCGACTCTTTCCCCTTTTGGCTATCCGACTTCCCCAGCTTTGCTTCTATCCCCGGGACTCGCTAAGTCCCCTTGATTGCTTTTCTCTTGATCCCTGGGACTTGCTCGCTCCCGGCGCTCGCTCGTCTCGTTCTCTCGCACCCCCGGGACTCACGCCAACCCCCGGCACTCGTCTTTCCCCCTCCCCGGCACTCGCCTCACCCACCGGCACTCCCGGCACTCCTCTACGCACCCTCCCCCGCCCCGCTTCGGTCTCCTACACCTCGCGCTACTCCCGGTGCTCTGTGTTCATACACGGTGAATAGCCGTAAGGTGGATTCGCCCAGTAGACTGAGCCCCCGAGGTCAGCGGAACCTGACATCTCCCTTCGTCTCTTGGCCTTGATCTCTGTTGTCTTTGTGATTGCATCCATGACCTTGTCAAGTCTTCTCTCCATTTCTGCCGTCGAATCTATTTCCTCTGTTGATACCTGCGCTAGCTGAGTGCCTAGCTCCTTCTCAAAATCCTCCCAGTCAATCTCTTTGAAATTCCACCCTGCTTCCTCTGTCTTGCGGTCTGCTGTGGCATTGCATGTTGTGATTACTGGGAAATGGTCAGTTCGTGGTGGCTGTTCCTCTCGCAGTGCTTTGCATCTGTTCACACTGTGCCTGAAGTTGTCAGTTACAAATACATTGTCTGTTCTTGTTAGATTCTTGGTGTTTTTTGCCTCAAGCGTGGCTGTTCCTGCACTTAGTGTCATCACCATCCTGTTGCGTGTCAGTAGGTTGATTAGTGCTTCTGCCATGTCAAGATTCCGCCTCGTGAACAAGTGGCTGTTCCGTGGGCTGTCCCACATTGGGTGATGTCGATTAAAATCACCTAGCCAGATGTCCACACCATTTCTTCCCTTCGAAGCTCTTCCTTCCCTGCTGTTCAGGAAGAACTCCAACGCCATTAGGCTCCACGAGTGCTCACAATCATTGTAGATGTTGAATACTCTAATCATGTGTTCTCTGGTCTCAATTCTAATGGCCACAATGTCCGCACTGTTGATGTTTAGCCTCATCTACTTGTCAGTGGCTAGCTTCTGTCACAACCCACTACCGACCCCTGGGACTCAGCCCCGGCCCCGGGACTCCAACCCTCTCTTTACCACCCCTACGACCGCCCTGGGCCTGGACCGCTACCTGACCAACTCCCTCGGCAGCCCCCGGCCATCACCGCCCATCACCACCCATTAACGCCACCAGCCACCGCCACTTGCGGCATCCCCGGCAATCACCGCTGTGACCGCCACATCAGCGCTGGTCTTGGCTATCACACCGTCCATAGCCGCCACATCAGCGCCAGCACCACCCATCACCCCTGGCCCATGCCGAGACCTCTATCACGCATCACGATCACGCATCACTGCCGCCCAACCTCCACACGCTATGCCCCGCTCCTGCTCCCTCCTCACCTCCCCACCACTGTGTGTCTCTGCATTTCCAGTGCGAGACCTCCATGCCGTGCGACATGTTTCAACCTCACTCTACCCCACGTGGCCCCCAGATCTCACCCCAAGCCCCGGCGCCGCGACCTGCCGCTGGAACCTGGGCCTGAGCCCCGGGCCCTACGTACTGCATAGTATATAAGCCGTAGAGTAGTAAGTAGTACTCTAGTCTTGATATTACCATAGCCTCGTATTGTTTGCCGTGTTCTCATCTCTGTTTCGTTTTCTCACGTGCCCTAGTCTCTTTATTTTTACTTGCTTCTTTTCTCATTGTACTCGTCTCATCTCGTCTCACTATCTCGTCTCTACTTGTCTCGTCCTCTTAATCTATTCTAATTGCTCTTCTTTCTTCTCTATTCTAAGTTCTCTTGGTTTTTCTGTTCCCAGCTCCTCTCTTCAACTTAATCTATTCCATCTCTCATTATCTTATCTCGACTCTTTCCCCTTTCGGTCGCTTAACTTCCCTGGTTCTGTTTCCATCCCCGGGACTCGCTAAGTCCCCGTGCCTGTTATCTCTTTGATCCTCAGGACTCGCTCGCTCGTCCCACCCTCTTGTACTCCCAGGACTCGTGCCAACCCCTGGCACTTGTCCTCCACCCTCCCCAGCACTCGCCCCACTTGCCGGCGCTACCGGCGCTCCCCCACATACCGCCCCCACCCTGCTTCAGTCTCCTATGCCTCACGCCCTCCCGGTGCTCTGTGTCTGTGTACATGGTGATCACCATAAAAGGTATTCACTCAGTGGACTGAGCCCCCGTGGTCAGTGGAACCTGACAGCTTCCTGCTTACTAGCGTGATTGCTCTCGTTCTGTGTGTCTCTTTTTCATTGTGGTTTTTTGGGTATATGGGTCTCCATTTCTGAGTAGCTCTCAACTTCTTGTTGAAATCAAAGTAAGGTTCCTGTAGGCATATTATGTCAATGTTGTCTGACATTGCGTTTAACACCGCATGCTGTGCTATGAGAGACTTGTTAACGTTCTGTTGCCAGAATGTTACCTTCTCCTTTCTCCTTGCCCCACTTTCTGCCATGTTTGTACTCATTGAGAGCATGGTGTGGGTTCCCTTGATATCCTTCACAGCTCTACCATTTCGGCCATGAGTTCATCAAATCTACTGTCAATGTCTTTCGACTTTTGCAGCATGCTCTCCCCTTCGTTGTAGTTGGCCCTGCTTGTCTGGCTGTGTGCCGCCTCATCACTCCACCTGTAGCTAGTTAGCTTAATCTGGGTCAGCCCATCTGCGTTCCGTCGTCTATCCAATGTTGACTCTTCTATCCCCTCGCTGAGTAGCACCTCCTTCCACTGTGTCCCGCCTCCTTGTCCAGGCACTCCTCCCGCTAGCCTCCCCTGCCCTGTTCCTCTGTGTTTGGTGTCACTCCATTTGCTCCTGCCATTGCGTATTGCCTCTAGCCATGGTGTTGCTGTTCTCTGGGTCATGTCAGCACACTTGACCCATGTCCACAGCTCTGCTGTGGGGTAGTATCTGTAGCTTAGCTCTGGTGACCTGGTTGCAAGCCTGGTTTTTGCATCCACAAAGGTGGGGCACGTTCTTGCTGCTGATGGATGATTGTGCCTCCAGCCCTTCACCTTGCAGTTTACGCATGTGTACTTCTTGGGGTCTGTTACTTTGCAATCTTTTGTTTTGTGCGTGCCTGCACATAGCCCACATGTTTCCTTGGTCTGCATGCATTCATTAGCAAGGTGTCCTTTCCCATACCTCTGGCACTTTAAACATCTCCTGGGCTCTTGATCCATTTTCTTTGCTCTCACCCTCTTTCCTTCTATGACCAGGCCATTCTTTATGATGTTGTTTGCTCCACTGTCAGTGTCGCAAGATATCACGAGGTGCGCTACCTTCTGGTTGGGGTTCACCCTCATGTGCAAGGCTCGTACCCATCTAGCTGATACCAGTTCCCCAGGGTGTATGCCATTATTGTCCTCGATTGTACTTAGCCCTTGTTCTGGGTTGTCCCCTAGCGTCGTCGATACAAACTCCACAAACACTGAGTATGATCTGTCCTTCACTTTTGCTTCCAACCCGTACTTATCCAAGAACACCGGTCTTATGTTGATGACGCCCAAAATTGCACCTTGTGGTGTCGAAGTAGGCAGTCACAAGGCCAGTAGCATTGGGCTCGCTAATTGAGGCAAGTCGGGCAGGGTCCCAGAAACAGGTTAGCGGAGGGCAGCGGTAAGGAAAGTAGTGAAGGTGCTCTTAGTGTAGTCGCCAAAGGTTGAATGCCTGCCGCAGTTGCAAGGCATAATGATTACTGGTACACTGGCATAGGTCCAGCAGCGAGACAAGGACACTGTACGAAAGTGCGCTTGGCGTAGAATAGACTGATAATGAGCCAAAATGTGCTCTGAAGCTCAAGCGTAAGAGGCGTTGGGGAAGGTAACTTGTTATTTTGTAGGCTATGAGTACAGTATATATAGTAAAGTGTAGGCGAGGTCGCCGTTGGCGACCCTTGGGGCGCTAACATGGGGAACTAGTAAGTAAACAACAGGCCACAATCTTTTATATAGGAAACTGTCCATCAGCTCTTAGCAACACCTAACGGCGTCAGTCAAGCTGTCTGCCATGTCAAAAAAATGTCAAAAAGTAAGTATGGAATCACTCAAATGTCAATATAGTGGAATGATGCCAGTCACTAGGGAACAGCGGCAACGCCGACGAAACTGGTAAAAAGTATGCCAAAGGTGGGTCCCGGGGTTCAAACCTCAGCTCTTGAAGGGGTTGGCCAGTAATCCATAGAGGCGCTAACCACTAATCCATGCGGTTGTGCCAGGAAAATCATTAGTACACCTCTTGATACAACCTGGGTCTTATCAACGTCTGCTTTGGCAAGCCATGCCGCCGCATCTGCTGTCCCTAGCTTGTACAGCACCCCCCCATTCTTCAGCTTCCTTGCTAACACAAACTCGACCTTTGGCGCATCCATGCCTGCAAGTCCCATGAGTTCCTTCGCTATGTTTGCTTTCATGATCAGTTCCTTCTCCGACAAGTCCTTGGTTGTGGTATTGCCTGCAGAGAAGTCAACTATGAGCTGCTTGGACTTATCTTGCTGCCTCTGTATGATCCCCTCATGTTCCGCCCTTCTTGCTGCTTCCGCGAATGTCATACCCACCCTTGGTTGGGATCTGGTCTCCTGCCTTTCCCTTGCTGGTTCCCTGATCTGTCCCTCCTCCATATCAGCTTTGCCCATCTCTTCTTTGGCATGCTCCGCCATTTCCTTGACCGTCTGGACTGAAGTTTCTGCTAGCGTCTCCAGCATCTCCTTATACCCTTCCATAGCTCTCTCTACCATTTCCACCACCGTTTTCTCTGTATCCCTCACTTCCATCACCTCCAGGCCAAAGGCCAGAGCACGCATTCCTTCCTTTGTGTCAGCCAGAACGTCTGCTCTCCTTGACATGTGTAGGATGGCAGCCTTCAGCACCTCTGCCGTTATGGGGCTATTTGGTGTGTTGGTGTATCCTCCTGCGCATAGCCATTCCTTGGCTTCCACTGTCGAGTTGACCTTGATCCCACTTGCAGTGTCTGGTTGTGCGTGTGGGTGGATTCAGGGGCTTTGTCTGACCCCCACCGCTGCTCGTCGCTGGCATTTTTTGTTCTGCTCATCGCGAAGAAGGTGTGTGCAGGCAGCAATGCTAGTATTTAGAGGTTTGTCTACTTCTAATCGTACGCCTTTCCTGTTTCTGTGCGACCAGAGTGTTTTATGTTCTGGTTCCCACGGTTTGCAGGTAGTGGTTACGGATCAAGAAGCCTTCAGTGAATGAGTAAGTACGTATTCAATACAACTATTGAACAGATCATACCTCAGTTGTGTCAACAACAACTGAGGTTGCAAGTGACGAATCTTACACTATATATGCTGTTTGCTTACATTATGTAACTTGGCGTGGTGTTCGAATATTCTGGTAATCGAAGGCTGAGGTAAACCATTTGATACGTGTGGCTGAGGTGCCACCAAGACATCTGTCGCAAAAACGGTGAAGTCGGCCACACGGACCGATTACTTGATCAAGACGCGTTTGTTATTCCAACAGTTTTTTCACATTTTTTGGCTTGGCGTAAGAATAATTCTGTACTTGTTCGATACCGCACCAGGTGTTGACAGTCAAATGTCCAGTCAACGACCAACCCAATGGGTAGAAATTTGGGGCTGCAGGTGTCCTGCCTTCGCTAACCCCAGAATAGGGTCAAGCTCGGATATATCCGAACACACGCGTCCAAGCTCCTCGACGCGTAATTGCATCCAATCTCACCTCGCCACCCGCCTCGACAATGGAAACCTCATTCGCAATCACAGGCAAAGACTACGTCATCGTCGCAGCAGACACGACCGCCGCACGGTCCATCGTCAAGATGAAGACCGACGAAGACAAGATCAAGACGCTCAGCCCGCACCTCCTCATGGCGTACTCCGGCGAGCCAGGTACGCCTCCCTCCCACACGTGCGCACGCACTTACCACCACACGTACTGATGCGCACACACACACGCACACGCAGGCGACACCGTGCAATTCGCGGAATACGTCGAGCGCAACATCCGGCTGTACCAGATCCGCAACCTCTACCCGCTGCGCCCGGCGGCGGCGGCGTCGTGGATCCGGCGCTCGCTCGCCGAGTCGCTGCGCTCGCGCAAGCCGTACACCGTGAACCTGCTCCTGGGGGGGTACGACGCCGCCGCGGCGCGCCCGCAGCTCTACTGGGTCGACTATCTCGGCACGATGGCGGAGGTGCCGTTTGCGGCGCATGGGTATGGGAGCTATTTTGCGCTTAGTTTGCTTGATAGGTGGGTGTTTGTGGTTTTTTTTTGTGTTGTGTTGGGATGGGATGGGCTGAGAGGCGCAGGTATCATGATCCGCAGGCGACGCTGGAGGAGGGGATGGCGACGCTGAAGAGGTGCATTGAGGAGGTGGAGAAGCGGCTCGTGGTCGCTCCGGGAAAGTATAAAGTCAAGGTGGTGGACAAGGACGGCGTGCGCGAGGTCGAATTGTAATACATAGTGCTCCATCCTCGATGGCTATTTATGTTTCTGGGTGTTGCCAAACACGTACTGTAAGCGCCCGCGCGAGCACAGGCTTTCCCCTCAGACCATGGGCGGCCCCAATCTCGAAGTCTTCAAGTTTTCGTTGTATCTGTTCGTTCCTATTGCTGCGCTGGTGCACTTTGGTGACCCAGAGTGGTATAGGCAACATGTCGTCCCTGTAAGGCTCGCCGCTTGGTGTGTTTATTGACTCAGTGCTTTGCAGTACCGCGACAAGCTGTTTCCGCCGTCCGATAGAACTATCCAGGTATGGAGTTTCTGTGCTGTGATGGATCGAGGTCCAACGTTCTCTTGAGAAATTTCCCAAAGACCAGACTGCGATCAGGGACGAGCTGAACAGAATACGAGCGGAAAGGCTGGCCAAGAAAACAGCAGACGAAACTACAAAACAACACTAGGGTGCGTGTACGCTACTTGTCCACGCCAAAAGTGCTCCCGTCATCCATCAAGACATTCCAGAAACCCCCCCGAGCCCTGTCCTCTTCTGCAAGACGCTTGTACTCTGCGGCGTCGTCGAGTGAAATCTTGAAACCTCCACAGACGATAAAGACGACGGTGCGTGTGTCGCCCGAGGCCTTGGGCGGCACGAGCCTGTCGAAAAAGGCGGGTTTGTAGGCGGGGGTGAGGGCGGTGGCACACGCGAGCTCGACTAGTAGCTTATGGTCGTCTGTGAAAATGATAATGCCAAGTTGTGAGCGACAGAGGGATGGATGTACCTGCGAACATTGCGAGAGCGTGCATGCTGAACTCGTCTGGCACGCTGGCACAGACGACTTTGCCGGGTCTGGACAGGGCCATCTTGACTACCCCCGGGGCGGGCTGTGAGGCGCCGAGGGAGCCCGAGGCTCTTGAGGAGAAGCTGTCAAAGTGTGCGAGCGTGAGGTCGTGCTCGGGGACGTAGACGGGGCGGACGTCGGGGGGCAGCGGTGCGTTGCGGCCGGCGTTGAGGGCCATGGAGTGGAAGAAGCAGTCGGAGCCGATTGTCTCGAGGGCGACGAGGGGGACTGGACGACGTCATTGTCAGGCGGGTGAGTGTGGGAGACTGCGCACCGTCGTCCCAGCCGGCTTGTTTGCAGCCGTGGATGAGGCCGCCGAGGAGGCCGCCGCCGCCGACGCTGCAGAAGATGGCATCGGGCTTGGAGGGGAGCTGGGCGGCGATCTCGGCGACGATGGATGCGTGGCCTTCCCAGAGGGTCTCGTGGTCGTAGGCGGGGACGAGGACGCTGGGAGGGCGTCGAGCGGGGCTGGGGAGGACGGAGAGAGACTCACGCGTGGGGCTCGGCTGCGGCGCGGAGCTGGGCGGCGTGGAGGGCCTCTGCGTAGAAGCGGCCGGCGACGATGACGTCTGCGCCGAAGCGGCGGAGGATGTCGAGGGTGGCCTGGGCTGCGCCTACGGGGAGGTAGACGGTGCATGCGACGGCGAGGGCGTGGGCTGCGGACGCGACTGCGAGTGCTGCGTTGCCGCCGGATGCGATGACGAGATGGACTGCGGGGCCGTGGGCGTCGCGGGCGCGGCGGGCAAAGAGGGCGAGGCCGCGGGCCTTGAAGGAGAAGGCGGGCTGGAGGGTCTGGGCGGCGTCAGCGCGGGCCAGCGACAGCAGCAGACGGACCTCGAGCTTGAGATGGACAGCCGCACGCAGCGACGCCGAGAGCGCCGCAGAGAAGAGCAGAGGCGTCATGGGTCACGTGCAACATGCTGCGGGCTGCGGACTCGTGCAAAAAGTCGAGCCGCGGGTTTCCTCCAGCGACATGGCCGACCGCAGACGCGAGCAGCGCGACGTCCAGCCCACCGACCTCTACGCAAAGCTCACGGCCCTCCAGCGCCGCAACGCAGGGTGCGTCGTCCCACCCAGCCCCCGCCCACACTCACGCCCCACAGCCCACTCCGCCCCCGCGACCGCCCGCCGCCAGCAGCCCCGCAACCGCCCCCGCCCCGCCCCGCCCGCACCCGCCGCATCGACGCAGACCACGACGACGTCTCCCGCCGCCTCAACCCCGACGCCTTTTCCCGCAGCCTCAAGATCTCGTCCCCCGATTCCCTCTCCGACACCAGCTCCCGCCCCCAGCCCCGCGACCGCCCGGACCGCGACCAGGACACCCCCCACCGCCAGCTCTTCGACCCCAGGAAGGACGACCCGGTCCGCTTCGCCGTCCTCGCCCGCCCCTCCCGCAAGTCCTCCGGCGACTACGTCTCTGCCTCGTCCACCTCCTCCTACGCCAACTCGGCCGCCTCCTCTGCCTTTACCCTCTCCTCCACCACCGACGGCTCCTCCGCCTCCTCCGATCTCTTCGATCGCCCCAGCGCCAGGGGCGACGACCCCGGCACAAACAGATTCGCCGTCCAGCTCAAAAAGCTCTACCGCGCCATCACCGCCCTCGAATTAAAGATCAACTCGGACGACCCCGACCCAGAGCAGCCCAGGGTCACCCTCAAGGGCAAGCAGCCCGACTCCCCGCCCGCCGACGACCTCGAGCGCGAAAAGTGGAAACTCCAGATCGACAACCACAAACAGCACGTCCTTTCTTTTTCTTCTCATCCCTCGCTCATCCTTTTTAGGCTCGCCGAGTACATCCACTCTCTGCTCGAGATTTCCCTCTCTCCGTCCGTCCCCGCGTCCCTCCGCAACATTCCCACCAGATACAACATCGTCGTCCGCCTCTGGACCTATGCCTTTTACAAGCTCCTCGAGTCTCTCCGCCGTGCCTCCATCTCTTCCCCTCTCGCTCTCGAGCATCTCCAGGACTTTATCTACTATGCCTATACCTTTTACACTGGTCTCCTGGAGGAACCCATTCTATCTACTTTCAAGAGCGGCTGGATCGAAGCACTCGGCGACCTTGCTCGTTATCGCATGGCCGTTGCCGCAATGGTCGCCGGTCCCGCCTCTCCAATAGTCCCCGGCCGCAAACTCACCCTCAAAGAGGTAAACGACGCCGCCTCCAGCGACGCCCCCAAGGTCATATCCAAGGGCTCCACCAGCGGCAAAGCTGCCGCCCGCATCGACGACGACAGCCCCTCCCCCTCTGTAGGCATCGCCGCTGCTCGCCAGCTCCTCGTCGAGCCAGACACCGAGCGGTGGCGCAACGTCGCCAGGGACTGGTATGGCATTGGCTTGGCCGACCAGCCTGGCACAGGCAAGTTGCACCATCATCTCGGCCTCTTGTGTCGCGATGTCCAAAAGGAAGAGCTCAAAGGCGTATATCATTTCGTCAAGAGGTGTGTCGTACATCATCTATCAATCTCGTTTCTCACCATTGTCATCAGCATGACAACCTTGCACCCCTTTTCCACCTCTCGCGAATCGGTTTTGCCGATATGGAGCGTCGCGAACCAGACACGCCGCGCCCACCCCGACACGCCTGCCCCCGACCTCTTTGTTCTTCTCCACGGCATGCTCTTCACCCACATCCAACTCGACGATTTCGCTCCCACCCTTGCCCGGTTCATCGAGCGCCTGTCCATGGAGGACCTCGACGAGCGCGTGTGGATCATGATGGCCATCATCAACATTGGCGCAATCTTCGAGTACGGCCGCCCCGGCAGCCTTCTCGGCCGCATGGGCGGCAAGGAAAGCGTCGCCGTCATGACAAAACCCGAGGACGAAAACATGGACGTCGATGCCTCGCCGCGTATCCGGGGCGCACCCGAGGACGCCGCCCCGCCCGCGTTCAAGTACGCTCTGCAGCTGGCGTTCTCGATGCTCTCGTACGTCCTCCAGCACCCGGTGCGCACAAAGTCGAACGGGTTCACGCGCCCGAATCCCAACCCGTACCTGCCGGTCATGCTGACCTTTCTCGCGACGGTGCTCAAGAGCACCCAGGCGCTGGGCATGCTCGAGCGCGCGGTGCCGTGGGAGGAGCTCGCGCGGTTCTTTGCGAGGATCCCGAGGACCGTCATGATGAAGCAGGGGCTGTTCAGCGCGGACAAGGAGCCCGGCTCGAGGTGGGCGTTGTTGACGAGCGGGATGGCGCCGCCGTTGCCCGAGGATTGGTGTATCCGGGGCATGGAGTGGGTCGGGAGGAGTGTGTTTGAGAGGGGGTATTGGAAGGGCGGGGAGGAGCGGAGGGCGGAGATTGAGGTTTTGGAGGAGCAGGAGTGGGCGCGGGAGATGACGGATGGGCGGATTGAGGATGATGATGGGGAGGAGGAGGATGAGAAGAGCGCTGTGCATAAGGCGGGGGATGTGGTTAGTCGGCGCTGGACGAGGATTGTTAGGAGTGCGGTGGGCGTGGCGGGTTTGGTGGATGGGTTTACGTGGGTTGAGGGGACGAGGGAGTGGAGAGTCGAGGGTCGGCTTGCGGAAAAGGTGCATCAGTGGCGTGAGCAGGATCGTATCGAGCGGGAGGAGGAGGAAAAGAGGAGGCTGGGGACTCGATGGAATGATGATCTCATGGATATCGACGATGAATCTTCTGGAGATGTCTTGTCGGAAGAGGACGACGATGACGAGAACGATACCCCCGAGGTCAAGGAATTAAAGGTTCGATCCCATTATGCCTTTTATGGATGAAACTAACACTATCACAGGCGCGCCGGAGATATCTACAGAGTCTGCTCCAATCCGCCCAGCGCGGAGCCGGCCCTTCGTCGCCGCCGCGCCGCCGCCCACGGCCGTCGGCGCGGACACCCGCAGACACGCGTCCCCCGCTGCACATCGTCCCCGGGCACACCGTGCTCGTCGTCGACACCAACATCCTCCTGTCCTCCCTCCCGATGTTCGCCGCCGTCGTGGAGAGCCTGCGCTGGACGGTCGTCGTGCCCCTCCCCGTCATCATGGAGCTCGACGGCCTCTCGGCGAACGCCTCGGCGCAGCTGAGCGAGGCCGCGCAGGGCGCCGTGGCGTATGTGTCGACGCATATCCGGTCGCATGCGGTCTCGCTCAAGGTGCAGACGTCGAAGGGGAATTATCTGACCACGTTGAGTGTGCGCACTGAGCAGGTTGATTTTGCGGGGGATTGGGAGAGGAGTACGGATGATTTGATATTGAGGGCGGCGATTTGGCAGGAGGAGCATTGGGTTGAGAGGGCGGGGATGTTGGGCGGGAGTGGGAGTGGGAGTAGGAGTGGGGAGGGCGCGGAGGCGCTTGATGGGGCTGTCAAGGTTGTGTTGCTTACCCTGGATAGGAACTGTGCGTTGATTCTTCCCTTTTTTTTTGCGATTTTTTGGATGAGGTGCTGATTGATGGGTTGTTGTAGTGAGGCTCAAGGCTCGAGCGCGCCAGCTGCCTGCGGCGAGCGAGAAGGACCTCGCTGCGATACTCGCGAACGCGACGTAGGGAGGCTGGGGGCCGTTTTTGGACTTGGCGTCCGAAGAAGAACGTTGATTTGGAATTTAAATTGAAGTGCACCCGTGCGTGTGCGGCACGTTTGGCTGCGCGGAGTGCGACCTGGGTCTGCAGCCGTTCCATCTGCGGCGATGTTCCGCTGTGGTGGATGAATGGATGGATGCCAGCGGGCGGCCGGGCGTACCTTCCCCTCTGTGACTGACGCGAGGGGGCTTGTCGTGTGCATGGAAACCTATTTTGGTGGAAGCAACTATCTACGTATTTGCTCTTTTTGGTTTTGCGAAGAAACCCTCAAGTCTATTACTTACGTTCGTTTTCTTTGGCATACCCGTTTGTCAAATTTGTATATACCATATCTTCGTTTTTTGTCTGTATATATTGGTATGTAGTTTTTTTGTATCTGTACAGTAGACAATGATGGCTATTCGTACGTCGAGTGTCATGAGACCACGCGTCTGTAACGCGACGCGACAGTCACGCTTTCCCTCAAACACCATGCCTCTTGACCCGATGTATGTAGGGTTTCCGACACTCTCGAGTAAACGCTAACGATCGAACAAACAGACCCGTGGCCCCCTCACTGACCCGGTCAACGACGGCTGTGCTCGACCCAGGCGATAACCCCTCCTTTCAGATCACGGCCGCCAACAAGTCTTACAAGCACCAGTATGCGAATATATACTTTACCCGTCTAAGGCTGCTCCGCCGGTCTGTGGAAGAAGGGGCGCGGAGGCGGTGGGGGGGCCATCCGAGTGCGTCTTTTGCTGCTTTACTTTTGCTCTTGATTGGAGATTGAGAGGGACCTGCGTCACCAGGTAAGCCGCTGCTCGTCCCTCGCGTCCTCGAGGTCGTCAAGTCGCGCGTGTGTTATATCGTCGGCACGGTGTATATGGATATGCCGCTGAAGCCGAACGTCATTGAGGATCTTGCGCGCGACGTAGGTTTCCATCCACCCTTTGTTGCATGTTTATTCTATTAACGCTATGCTACTCGCCGCCGTCGTCGTCGTATACAGCAATCGATGCCCGCCCTTCCGCCGAGCCGGAAGTTCTATTCCCCGGACGATAATGTTATGCTGGAGGACGAGTCGGGGCGCATTCGTCTCGTTGGCGAGCTGCTGAAAAGCGCGCGGCTGGTTACGGGGGTTATCGTGGGCGCGCTGGGCGCGGAGACGCCGGAGGGGGACTTTGAGGTCGTGGATCTGTGTTATCCCGGCATGGCGCCTCAGGAATCTGCAGAGGATGTCCGGATGGACGTTGATGGTGTGTGTGTGTCCCCTTGGTGTCTTTGGTGGCTTCTGTGAACTTGCGATTGCGATTTGCAGCTGACAGTGTGGATTCGGACGAGTGGATTGCGGTCGTTTCGGGCCTGGGGGTCGGGTCGCCTAATGCGCCGGATGCACAGATACAGATGCTTGTTGAGTATTTGGCGGGTGAGGAGGGCGGAGTTGTGGAACAGGGTTCGGCAGCGCGAATATCGCGGCTTGTTGTTGCTGGGAACTCTTTGGCTCAGCTCGTGCCTACTGGTCAGAGCGAATCTGGAGACATTCAAGTGTCTTCGAAGAAATCTGTGCGGAAATTGTCGTATTGGATTTTCTCATGGAAACGCTGACGCTCCGAATAGAAAAGATATGGTTACGACGCGACATCGTTCTCCCCCCATCC
Source organism: Termitomyces sp. T69sscA (assembly GCA_017657225.1). NCBI lineage: Eukaryota > Fungi > Basidiomycota > Agaricomycetes > Agaricales > Lyophyllaceae > Termitomyces > Termitomyces sp. T69sscA. Next base: position 14,897 of record JAGGAQ010006131.1, read on the forward strand.
TGTGCTTTCTCTCTCGGATTACCTGCATGATATCGCCAGCGCGCTCCCAGTACATATCCTTCCAGGCGAATCGGATCCGTCTGGGACAATTTTGCCCCAACGGGCGTTCCCAAAAGCTATGTTTGGTGCCGTCGCAAAACTGCCGACCTTTTCTTGCGAGACAAATCCCACGTATCTGCGGTTGGGTTGTCAATCAGAGGAAGCATCAAATCGTCCGCCAATAGAACGTAACCTTCTGATTAATTCAGGACAGCCTCTGGATGACATGTTCAAATATCTGCCCTCCCCGCCTAATACGCGGCTCTCCGTGCTGGAATCGACGTTGAAGTGGCGCCATATGGCGCCAACAGCACCGGATACCCTTTGGTGTCATCCGTACTTTGGGGTTGATCCCTTTATAATCACAGAGACCCCCGACCTGTATATTGTGGGCAATCAGAAACGGTTTGCGACCAAGATCGTGGTTGATCAGGGTCAAAATGACGAAGGCTCCAAAGCACGATGTCGTATCGTGCTAGTTCCCGAGTTCTCAAAGACAGGTGTCCTCGTTTTGATCAATCTAAGATCACTAGATGTGAAGACTGTGACTTTTGCTGTACATGGTATGACTGGTGCAGGGGGTGGCGAAGACATGAAACATCGTGCGTCTTTTCTCTTCATGGTTGTACTCCTTTACTCATCTTTCGTTAGTAGCAGAACCGGTCGCCACACCTTCTCCACCACCTCTCGAGCCAGCTTCGACTGCACCTAAATCTAGTCTTAGCTCGGAATATCTGTAACAGTGGATGTGTGATGTACATACTCTAGACTAACCCTGACGGTTGAGGGATTACGCGTACGCGTAGCATTGCAGCTGTCATTATCACACGCGCAGATGGAAATATACTCTTCCACAGAGTTCGTCTTGATTCAACAATGCTATCCCTGTGGACCATGTTCTTTAACGCTGCACTCGTTCGCTCTCGAGTCTAGCTGAACTTTTGTTTAATCATTGTGAGCAATGTAGTATTTATTTGACGAATTTGGCCTGCAATCCAAATAAAGAACCTCACCACACCAAGCTGCTTTCGGTATGAAATTGCTAGTCTCGCCATCAATTAGTGGAAATAGCCCCTCCCTCGCTTAAGCATCACGTATCCATTGTCATCCCTCATACAATTAGTTTCTTCTCACGAACATGCGACGTTTCGACCAGGTATGGGCACTGCTCGGGGACAAGTACTGATCGTAACATTGCAAGTGTTCTCTTCGTACGCCGCTCAATTCTAGAATGCGGCCTTCTGTGTCCCGGATGACATTTTATACGCTTGTTCTCAAACTTCTTAGGGTCTATCAAAGTACTTAGGGTGCACGTTTGTGCCTGGTCACGGTCGTGTCGAGCTCGTGTAAGTACTGCTAAAATATGAGGACACGCTTTGCAGGGACATATGTAATATTTCAGCATCTTTATGAACTTGCAAGCGTACTATCAAGTCTTTGTATTATCGTTAACACTGATGCGGCGTTCTAGTGACATAACCATGTCTATAACGTTTGATGGCACCACGGCAAAGGTTTAACTTGTCTGCTCGGCACACTTGCCTTGATACCGACCGTTGTCAAATCACATTCTGTGTGGAGTATAATCTCTTATGGAATTAGTCAAGAATCAACCTGCCGTCCGCGTCGACTTCAACTTACCAATTCAGTCAAATTAACAGGTAATTTTCAGTAAACCCATCTAACGCAGCCATCGTTTCCCCCTTTATAATCCGACAGTCATTTTTGCACCTGTTTCCTCCACCCCTGCACCAGTATCATTTCACCTTTCCGTCGATTTTGCTGCCATGTTTGCCACTGGATTAGTTTACAGTCTTTTACCTGTTTTGATTGTAGCGCAACAGTACGGCGCCCCTCCTACCACTTTCACGTCCTCCGCCGTTCCTGCACCTAGTGCACCATCAAATACCCCAGGCCACGTTAATGTTCGTGATACCATCCACTCTGCGCCTATTTCTTGACCGGACGCTACAAATTCAGGTCGATGTTGCTTTCCAAAATACCTTTACGTTCCATCCCGCAAACTTTACCGCTGCCAATAACACTCAAGTTACTTTCTGGTTTCCCGAGTCAGTCGTCTCTTTCTCCAATAATTTGTACATGCTGAAAAACAACTCTCATATAGTACACCAGAATTAGAACACTCTGTTACTCAGTCTTCATTTGAAAATCCCTGCACATACCTCACCGCCACGGCAAACAATCCTGCAGGCTTTGATTCTGGTTTGCAACACGCCGTAACCTTTAACATCACAATTACGGATGACACCAAACGTAAGACTGGGTAGATTGATCGACCGCGTCTACTGATACCTTCCTTCACATGCAGCGATTTGGTTCCACTGCAAGCAGGTTCGTTTCATCAGCGCTATTAGAACCCGTTCTTACTGTTTATCTCAGGTTGCCCACTGTGGTCTGGGAATGGTTGGCAGTATCAATGCACCTTCTACAGGAAACACTTATGATGCATTCCTCCAAGCAGCAACAAAAATTGGATCTTCTGAAGTGACGGTATGATTTACTATATAGTTGCTCTGATAATTGTTCAATTATTCTTTGCAGGAGACAGACAAGGGACCAGTGCTTGGTGGGTTCAACGCCAATGCGTCTGCCCTACCCGCTTCTAGCATTGGCGGTTCCAACTCGACTCCACTCGCTTCTAGTCCTGGCGGTTCCAACTCCACCCTGCCCGCTTCTAGTGGTTCCAACTCCAACTACCTATACAACCTACCTCTTGCGTCCTTTATAAGCAGTCTTTTGGCATTGTTGATGACATAACGTTGCTCAATGCAATCATACATTCTCAGCAAGGTGGTATACACCTGAGCTACTTATGTAACGATGCGAAAATACACATTAACTCACTCTCTGCCCAGACTGACGTACTTGTTATATTACATCACTTGTATATTCATTGAATCCATTGCCAAAATAACTATTCACAATCTCCGACTTATGTAAGTTAGAGGAGGGTTCTCTGTTGAGCTCGAACGTCTTGTCCAAGAGGTGTCGGATCGGCTGATTTTGGACATTGAATCTTGTTCCCAATTTGGTAGCGGCTGTTTCCGAAATTAATGACTGTCATCCAGCTTTGATCCGGTTGCTGTCGGCCAAGTGTCGGCATCAATCAAAATTGAAAGTCAGAATTGTCCACCGTATGATAGACTAGTTAACACAAAAGTATACACATATATTGTCAATTACCAGAAAGTATCACTATTCCAAGATGTTGTTGAAGATGTTGGGTATTGAGGAGCAGGCAAAGAGATAGGTATAAGCTGGGGATGTGGAGACTGCACTGGCAAATGCCAAGATCAATGAGGAGAGTCACCATGAGAATCATGAATTTGTGGGAGATGTGTTGAACGGTGCAAGTCAGATGCATTGATTCTGTAGATAAGATGCCCAACCAGTTCATCAGGTATCCCAAGCCTTATCTCCTCCTCATGAGTGATAGAGATTTTACTAGAAAAACTCTCAACCTCAGAGGGGGCATTAGCTAATTTCCAAGATGGATGTCTTTCTTGAAGGTGACATTGTATGTTGTATTTCCAGTGTACTTCTGAACAGAATTTGCACAGAACAGGGATGTTGGTGCAAGGTTTCTGTTTTGTTATCTTTGATGCTGAGCTGATTCTGAATTCATAAGCATGAGCACAACTTGACACTGCCTTTCCACTGCTAATGTGCAATTGGCATGCTCCATTGATGCTGGATTGCCCACAGAATCCACAAGGATATTCAGTGGAGGCATGTTAATGGCACACACACACGGCAATCACATGACAGACTTCTGTTGATGCCATGCAGTGCCGCTCTCATGCCGCTCACACCTCCTGCTGTCAAAACAAGTAACATCCTTATTTGGGGAGGGGAGGGACCACGTCATATCAACCATGTCCAAAATCAGCCGATCCGACACCTCTTGTTGTCATCGTCTTCCTGTTACTAGGTTACTCCCGCCGTTGGTGTGGGCTCACTGGCTTTTCTTTATACGAGGTACATTTTTACGCTTACGGTTTTCAGCGTTAGAGGCTTACAGTTTTCAGCCCTCTTTGTTTATTTTACTTGTTACCATCGTATCAGTAGTCATTTTTGTAGATCTGAGCAACCGCACCCATCAACTTGCCAATGACAAGTTCGAGTGACAAGATCTTGAAGAAAGTTTTTGTCAGGCCTTTCATTCTCTCTGCCAAGAGTCAGGAATTGTTCTCTGGGACTGACTTTTTTCTCCTGATCGTGCACTGTTCCTGCTCCTATGCGTACTTTTTGATCGACTTTCATTCATCACTGGCATGCAATTTCAAATAAGTGGCTCTGATGACCCAGTTTACTTGCTGCGACACGCCACAAGTAATTGAGCCATTGGTAGACAGCGGCGTTGACTTAATTCCCGCTTTTTAATGCCAAAAGGTTGAAGTTAAGTTCTTTAAGAAAGCGCATCCTTACGTATCTGTGCTCAGGTGAACATCCTCTTCAATCTAGGAGGTCACTTTGACGAGTGCAGATATCTTCAGACATTACCCAGGATGGCAAGCCTGTCAGAGGAACCTGATATGCTATGGGACAGAAGTTATGGCCACGGTGCTGTTTCAACTCTTCACCGGAGAAAGAGGTGTCCAAGGTCCCTGCGACATCAATGCTATTAGACGCGTAATTATTGCAGTCTTCGACCTCGAGGCTCACACTCCCGTGGTCATAGGTCACTGCCAGTGGAGAAATCAGTGATATCACCATTTGGACGTCCGAATTCTTTGGAGTGCCGAAAATCGATCATGATCAGGTTCAAGTCAGGTTCATCTACCCACCTCTACGATGATTTGTATGGTATATTCACCCCAACAATGTGGAACAATTACAGCAGCTCTTTACAACACGAATGACGGCCTGCGCGGCGATCAGAGTTAGGATCTAGATTGCTCCAATTGGGGAAGGAGCCTTTTTTGAGCGCATGTCGACTCGCTCACGCTTGCCCCATGTTCGTGGCCTATGTAAAGCCGGTGTCCTCGACTTCACAGTTCTTGTCTTCTTGATTCCACCTTCCCTTTGGCCACGGTGCCTCATGCCTCTCAACACACGGTGCCATCTCACCATGATGCCCCTTGAGATTCTTCACCATATTGCCCTGGACCTCACGAAACTGACGCCTATCGGTCCGGCCGTCCAGCTTGGCCCCCTTATGCAGACCTGCTCGACGCTCAACGCATGTCTTTCTCCAAAGCGCAATCCAAACCTCTTTGGTGCGATATATCGCCATAAGCTAGATTCTGCAGCCGTCGAGCGACGACTGGGTCGACCCACATCCAGGCAATGGGCGGCATGGGGAAGGAGGGCCTTTGAGGCCATGCGCTACTTCCGAAAGGGAGTCCTGAGATACGACGACGATGATAATGACGAAAGGTTGCTAGAGGCACTTCGAGTAGGCGTCATGCTTATGCTCGATGACGATGGGAAGAACGTGCGCCAGATGATTCTATGGGCTCGTGCGGATGTCTTCGTACAGCGACTCGTTATGACGCGGCTGTATGAGCGTTCTGAAGAGAACCAGGGTTGGCCTCGAGAGACGCCCTTGATCGCTTACGCGCTCCAGCTCATGTGGTTATTGACATCCGAAGGCAAGGTCTTCTTCGCATTGCGCAATCCTCCCTGACCCGGATCCCAGAATCTCTGCTGTCCGAGCCGCTGAATGTCAGCGCTCAACTCCAACAGCTCTTGCTACCGTTCGTCTACTGTCCTTTTCGATACCCGTCAACTCCCTTTCCTGCCAATCATTATATCCTCCCTCCTCTTCTGCCCTCGCCCTTACTTGCGCCGATGACCATTCAGACAGCTCACGGCCATTATCCGCTCTACCCAGCCTCCTTGTCTTCCCTGTGTCAGCTGCCCGATGGCCAACAAGTTCAGCTTACCCCGCCACCTCCTGCACTCATGGCCAAGCTGCTCTATCTGGCCCGAGAGGAAGTAGGTCCGCTCCCCATCGCACCACACTTGTTCCGCACTCGTGCGGATAAGGAGGCCGCGGGTGATCTCACCGTCGGTCCTGTCCGAGAGGACGTCGAAGAAGCGAACTGGGGCTACATCGCGCGCCCGCCGTTGGGGACAGGACTCCGTTCGCGGGAAGGCGTGCGCAAGGTCAACGCAGACTGGAATGGGTTTGAGTGGCGTACGCCCCAATTCAATAATGACAGCGACGATCACCAGTACCCTCAACGCCCAGAGGGAATGACATTTCCTGGTTTTGAAGTTAAGCCGCCCATACCCAGGTGGATAGGCAAGATGTCTCTGCCAGACGACGACGACAAGAGCATGAAGTGGGACATGGACTTTTCCAGGATGCGGGCATGGGCCGACCTTCACGCTGGAATTGTGAGGAAACCGTTTGAAGGTGGTGTGTATGAGCTGGGTACGGCCGACGGGTTATGGGCGGGAAGATTATTGGTATGCCTACGTTCTTCTGTCATTCTGAATTCTGACTAAAGCCCTTTAGATTCCTATCTTAGAAGAGCAACAAAGGCTCGTTACAAACCCGACGCACCCTCCCAACGGAGCGCTCACCGTCGATTCGCTCCATGGATACCACCAGTTATCCTTTATGCGGATGCGCGAGATACACGGCGTACATGGCGAGGTTGTTCCTCCTGCACGATCCGGTCCAACCGTCGTCGCCGACGAGGACGACGGCGATACTCTCTCTGATGACGAAGGAGAGGAGGAAGAGGAGGAAGAGCCCTTTGCCCTCGGCCCACTCGCTGAACACGACGGGATGAACAATGCCTGGTTCGCGGGGCGTCCACGCGTGCTTTCATCCCGGTTTGGACTTGCTCCAGACGTAGTCCAGATCACTGTGGACAGTATATCCACAGTTGGGACGTACCGCGCCAACCCACGATTCACTGGCCGTTGGCCGGGTGGAACAAGACTTGGCAATGACGCTCCCTTGCCGTTCAAACGATCTCCTCCTTCCAATGAAGAAGGGTATCCACACGATGCATCGACGTGCTCTCGGTGCAAGGACGACGAGGCATTCGCACAAAGAGTCGAAGCAGCTGCGGGGCAGCAAGGAGTGGATCTACACGCGCTTTTCGAGGCGCAGCGTGTGAGGGGGCGGTGCAATGGTGTAAAAGAAGTCGTAATCCTCGGCGAGGTCAGTCAACCGTTCTTCTCTTCCGCCCGCTCTTACCTTCACATCAGCTTACGTTCCATACAGACTGACCCTGTTCATGGCGCGGCGTTCCACCACTGGGAGCTTGAAGGTCGTGTACGTCCCGCAGACGGCCTCTTTCTTGCCCTGAGACACCCCAGGGATGCGCAGATGGGCACTATGTTGTTCTGGGGGTACTTTGTTGGCGGAGAGTCCTTGGTTGGAAATTGGCGTGTCGGGGGTACAGATCTTTCCGCGCCAGCGTGGGAGGGAACGTTTGTTTGGGGCAGGAGAAGCGATTGAGGAAGGTGTTCAGTCGTTCCTGTTGAGTGTCTTTTGCTTTTGGTTCCCTTCTCTTTGGTTTCGTGGTCTTTGTTTTCGTTGTCCTTCATTCCGGGTTCACGTCCTCATCTATGCTGTTGATTCCTCGCTTGGTTATCTTTTGATCGCTTGGTTTGCTTCTCTTTGTTTTCGTGGTCTTTATTCAGGGTTCTCGTTCTCATCTATGCAGTTAATTCCTCGCTTGGTTATCGTTTTATCGCTTTTACGACACATGGACCTATTGGCATGAGCACGATACCTAATTTATTTCAACCTAGATGGACATATTCACGATTCCATGCCTTGTTTTTGTTTCACTTGTAGGAGACTGTAGTTTTATTTGGCGATCATATCACCACCACTAAAAAGTTCGCTACACACGATCATATGTACTATTATCGTCCTTTGTATCGCTAAACCTGAAGTTTATAATAATAGAGTGCTTTCTATCAAGTAATGATTAGATATCACATTTGCCATACTTAGATCTTTCTTGGTCTCTCAAAACAGACCTCGATGATATCAGATGAAAATCGATCTTTCTCAGAAGGATGTAATCGTGAAATAGAACTGCTCTTTCGGTAGCTTGAAATCAGTGCACGTCCGAGACACGCAGGCGAAGAAAAAATGGAAGCTCGAAATGTTCCCAGGGCGTGGCACCACTGACAAACTACTTGTTCGGGGTATAGGACAATCGTATCAAGCCCTAGCGTCGCCATATCCGTATCGGAAACTTGATACACATATTTTTATCAAGTTCGGTCAAGGCAGAATCACCGGAATGCCATATGTAAACGGCCCTCCGTCGACTCTCCATTAATGCCATTCCCAGTGACAAATGTCCGTTGACCAAGATGTAGGCAACCCAAAGTCGGCCCGTTAAATTCGACCGTGATATGGAGACAACGTTTAAAGAGCAGAAAAAACCCGAAGGCAACGTTAGATTGGGCTGTTGAAGCTTGAGCGATACGTGAACCATAGACGTTTTTCTCAGTTCCCTATAAGCCAAGCGAACGAAGACTTTGGACGCGCCTTTGGCGATATGTACCCATACATACATCATGATCTTTCCCCGCGACCGGCCTATAAATAAATCGATAAGGCACATATGGTCTGGAAGAATTGATTGAATGATGGTTACTGCCCGTGATGCATAATGATGCAGACGGTGCCGGAGCCGATGATCTTTCAATCTCGACGCCGCAGGTTGTAGGAAGGTAACCATCGACGCAAATTATCAAGTCTTGTCGTGACCAAAGATGATTGCCTCATGACAGCACAATGGGCATGGGTTCTACGGTGTGCGCGATGTTCAAGGGTCAACCTCAGATTTTTTTTTCCAGGGTCCCTTAGCATCCATCCTACAGTTGAAGCCGCCGTGTTCTCGGAATACGCATTTGTACTAGTCAACCGGTAATCAAGACGAGTCACGGTATCGAAGCCTTTCTTGTAGATAGGAGAGGGACGGAACGGCCATCGATAACGAATGAAAAGGCGGCTGCCATAACATATAAGTAGGTATCATCATTCTTTAAACCTACCATTATTTTCATAGTTTTACGAACCTGAGAGTAAATCTGCCGCATTATCGATCCTTGCTGATCTTACTTGCCTCGTGCATTACCAGTACATAGGACTCTTGCGTGCAACCACTTTATGCCAAAAAATCACTCTGTTGTTGCTGAGGGTTCAGAAGTTGGGCTTCCTTAAAGCATCTATGGGTTCTTGGCACGATGTTGCTTGGAAAACACGGATCAGTGTAAGAGGACGAGATGTCCTTCTCCACTAGACCAGTCTTAGAAAGTACAGAGACTTGATAGGGACGTAATATAATTGCGAAAGGACAAAAAGAAGATAGATACATGTTTTCGAAGACCCGTCAATATATACATATGACCTTCTTGTCTGTAATAAGGTTTCGATCCGACGCCGTTTGATCCCGTTGATCGCGGTTCTCGGTCCGATCCATCTCAATCACCCTTTTGCCCTTGTTCGCTCTGCTTGGGAGTAGGCAGTTATGCTTACAATCAGCGATCTTATCTCTATCTAATTCTGGTTATTGTGATTAGATTAGCATAATCTCGAGCAAGCCTCGTGAAATCGCGACCTGCTCGAGTACGCAAGTCTTGGGTGAGAATGAAGATGCCTGGTAAAGGAAGAGCATAATAATTTCCACTCATATAGGCCATTTCCCACAAGACAGTTAAAACGATCTCTGCCCGTCATCCCGGGTAAGTTCGTGGAATTCTGATCGTTGAAGCCCAAATCGCATGTTTACATACTGAATAGGTCGCCAAGGCAGCCTAATTTGTTCTTCCATGAAGCGGAGATGGCGTAACATATACTCTGCGACATGATCTAGCATAAAGTCAGCGCAAAAGAAATATAACTCAAAGACAAAGATGTTGACTTGAGCAATAAGAAATCATGAAACATCTCAGCTACACAGCGAGCACCATTATCCGCAAACCAATACATACAACCCGTCTGACACGTTCATGCATTCGCGCAGACTGACCCGCATTAAGTAGTTTTCCCCTCAGATTACGGAGTGTGAAATTCTGATCCGCGCGCTAGTTGCGGATCTGAATCCACACCGGTTACCCTTTCGATTACAACTGCTAATTATCTGTACACTTGCCCCGCGAATCTATATGACGCTACGGTGCATGGCGTCGAGTACCAAAAAAAAACGTTCTGTACTAACAAAATTATCAGATGGCGCAAGTCGTATTACTTTACTTCCCCTTGCAAGGTTGCCGGGCTTTCCCGTGCCGGAAGTTCGGCATCTAGCCGACGGCATGCACCATGTGGCAGGGAAAGCGAACAATCACGTTGTACAACGGGTTCCAATTGAAATGCTATCTCTCGCGCTTAAAGCAGGTCAAATGACCCCCCTAGTCTGTCTGAGGTCTCTTTGCTTCTCTCATGTCCCCGAAATCGAGTATAAGGAGCGTTTCACTGATATTCGCGTAGGTGGATGTCCTGTCTTCACAAGAATGTCGATTGACTCCATTGCTGTTGTATTCTAGTTGTGGAACCGCTCTGTTTTCGAGTGGTAAGGAAACGTCTGGATTAAAAAAAGTCTTTTACTATGCTCAATCTTTGTCTATCGTTCAAAGGATACTCCAATGGTGTCATTGGCAGTGGTAGGTCATTTTTGCGTGACAAGGGTACCCAGACACTGATTCTCTTGAAAAAAGTCAACACCCGTTCGTAGCACCTTGGAACGCTCAGGCTCAAATAACCTTTCAACAGTTTTAACCCGGATCTATGGGCAGGATGTCTTAGCGGATAACAATTACAGCACCATCATTAACAGTATCAGTTTCGCGGGTTTCGTGGTCGGCATGCTGTTATTCGGTAAGACACCCGTTCCGGATTTGCTTAAACCTTCCTTGACTCACGTGTGAGCTCTTACTCAGGCTTTCTGTCCGACAAAGTAGGAAGGAAATTCGGAATGGTACCACATACTTGCCAGACTCACCGTGTACGACTGCCGACCATCATGATTTTCTAGATGACTTCTAGTGCAATCATCATCGTTTTCTCTGGCTTGTCTGCGGCTTCCTCAGGCGCCCACGGGAGCGTCAAGGGGCTTCTGAACATGTTAACCGTTATGCGGTAAGTCCTACAAACTATGTCAACCCTATACTTCTGACTTTGAATCAGCTTCTTCCTTGGCGTTGGACTGGGCGCCGAATATCCCTCTGGATCCGTGTCTGCCTCGGAGCAATCTGAGGAGGATACTATAGCCAAGAATGCCAGGCATCGTTGGTTTGCTCTAGCGACAGGTAAAGTTTTACGTCCTAGTCCATGCCAATCCTTGTCACACATTCCCATCCTGACAGATACCGCGATTGACACGGGATTCGTTATTTCAGCTTTTGTTCCCCTCGTCTTCTTCTGGATGTAAGCCCTATCCTTACTAGTCACCATACCCAAAACTTACATTTTCCTCCTCAAAGTTTCGGAAACAACCACCTTCGTGCTGTCTGGCGTATGTCCCTTGGCTTCGGCATGATACCTGCACTCGCAGTGTTCCTCTGGCGCCTCAATATGGACGAGCCACTGCGCTATAAAAAGGATTCCATGAAGCATGCGAAGATCCCGTACCTTCTAGTCATCAAGCGCTACTGGAATCGCTTGGCTGCAATATCATTTATATGGTGTGTCGTATATCCCATGTAGAGTGCTCGCATTTCTAAACGTTGGTTTGTACAGGTTTTTGTATGATCTGATCTCGTACGTCTATCCAATTCCTTTCGGAGGTTGACAAGTTTGGGATGATCATGCCAGGTTTCCGGTGAGTGAAAACAATCTCCGAACTTGTCGTCATCTCATCATTCGCTCACAGTTTGTCATCTATTCGTCAATCATCGTGAACAAGTGAGCTAGATCGTCAATACCCCTCTCTGCAATTGACCTCTGGTTAGTATCACAGGCGGATCAAAGGACCTGACCGTGGTATTTGGTTGGAATGTCGTGATCAAGTACGTTTTCGCTCCGTCGACTTTGATCGGCTACTGACTCTGAGAACCCAGTTTGTTTTACCTGCCAGGTCATTCTTGTCTGCTCTTCTCCGTAAATGGTATTGATTGTGCGGGCAGGATCGATACTGGGCGCATTCGTCGTTGATTATCTTGGACCGAAGAACACCCTCGTACGTGCATCTCTACGCAAGGCTCATAGAAAACAAGCTGATTCGAATGCAGATAACCGGTCTCGTACTCCAGGCAGTGATTGGTTTCATAATGAGTGGCTTATACGCACAGTCAGTCGCCATGTTCTATAAATGTCCACAAAGGCATACTTATCAGCTGACAGGCTCACGAAACACGTCGGTGCTTTTGCTGTAAGGTTTTCATTGACATTACTGAGGGTAGCTAACGAGATTGTGCCATAGGTTCTTTACGGTATCTTCCTGAGCTTCGGGGAGTTTGGACCGGGGGACTGTTTGGGCATCCTAGCGAGCAAGGCATGTCCTACCGCTGTGCGAGGACATTACTACGGCATTGCCGCCGCGATCGGCAAAGTTGGCGCCTTTGTTGGCACCTGGAGTACGTCGCCCATTCTCGCTTCTGTTCTGCATATTCAGGAAACTGAGGCATTCGCAGTGTTCCCCCCGATAGTCGACGGTGTGTCTGAGCACATTCTGCGCGTGTTCTATGATGTTTGATGGTTGTAGCTTTCGGCGGCTCGAAAACTGACAGAGGGAACACTGGCCCATTCTGGATCGGAAGTGGTTAGTTTATCAAGATATATATATATATATGCACATGGCCACACTCACTCACCTGCGCAATTCATCCAGGCGTCGCGCTTCTGAGTGCGCTTGTGACACTGGTGTGTGTCAGACCATTGACACCGGAGGGTATAGAACGAGAAGACCGAGAGGTACGTATCCCCGCATATCAACGTAACCATCTTGACTCGTCGTCGAAAGTTCCGTGAATACCTTGAGGAACACGGATACGACACCAGCACGATGGGGATGACCCCAGACGCTTCTGTCGTCACCGTAGAGGACAGCGGAGTCGATAAGACTGGAAAGGTCTCCTTAGATAAGGTTTGATATGTAGCACACCCAGTTGGTTGACCCATGTCTCGTTTTTTGACCTGTGAATTACATAGACGGCCTGAGGGAATTTGATCTTCATGATGATGGAGGTGATGTAGTGGAGTGTCAGAACAAGCGGGAATCACGGCTCGTGAGATCTGAATCCGAGTGCTACTGAACGTTCAGAGTTCGAGTCGCCCCTACGACTGGGACGACCAGCACATCTCTCGCATCTCCAAATCGCATACTTGTTTGCTGTACTCGGACTCCCATACTATAGTTACACCTGATTACACTCTATCTTAGATCTGATCGGCCGCGGCGGTTTTTGGGATGGGTGCACCGCTCGTGCCAGTGCGTCGTGATGCATGACAGGATATGGCGAGGTCTTGGAGGTGTTCAAAATATGGAAAAGAGCACGCCATCGAATATTCGAGGTAGCATGTTCGATACCGCCAAGCAGCTCTCGAGTCCTTTCTTCGTAATACAAGATGGTGGCAGGACGGAGGTACCGTCGCTGCTCGCCCTCGTTCCCATTCCTTGATAGCGTATATACACAGACACCGACAGATGTGCGTCGCGCGAGGACGCGACATAGACTACCTGCGTATGCACCTTCCCACACTCGTGCGCGAGGAACCGACCTCCCGTGCTCTGTGCATGACTCGAGCTGTCATTTCATTCCAGGATGCGGTGCCGCGGTTCTGGGAAGTTGGTGTGTCAAGGTGACGGTTTGGGACAAGGAGGACGGGGTCCGAGTCGAAGCCGAGGTGGGGCGCGACGTGTTCGTTCCCTGCAAGTTTACGTGTGTATGTAATGATAATGATAAAGACACGCCTTCCGCGATCGGGGTCTGGGGATATAAAAGAGGAGGGATGGGCCTTGCTTGGTGGGTATCGAGTTGGAGCCCCGGTGCGTGGTAGACTCGCTGACAGTTGAAGTCGAGTAACGGCGACGCGACCCCGGAGCAGTGATGGAGTCACGAGCACCACATCAGATGTGCACACCTTTGCGAGCAACAGCAATGGCTGTCGCTGCGCGCAAGGACTCGGGGACGTTTCCTATGTGAGTTTTCTGCGTTTCTGGGTTTACCACGAGACTCTGCACCTCATGATCAGAAAAAAAGTCCCGCACGAGGCTTCCCCTCGTGTCGATTGAGGAGCCCGTGAGATGGGGTGATTATCACCGTGATCACTGTGAAGACAACGTGGAGATGTAAGCGCGCTGATGAATGAATACTGTTCTTCGTTATCGCCCATCGCCACTCTGTTCCTTCCTTCCTTCCCATCGCGGGCACATCGGAGTGTCTAGTTCCCGGATTCCCTCGCCTAGCACATCTCTGCACAATGGCGGCCCGCCCGTTCGCAGGACGACACCGATGGCCGGCCGCGGCGCGCGACCGGGCAGCGCGGCAGCAGGAGCAGGACATGCGCGCTGCAAACGAGCGCCACACGCCGTTCGAGCCGCCGGTCGTGCCGTCGGACCCGGGCAGCGACGAAGAGTCGACGCTGAGTCCTCCCACGCCGCCGCCGCCGGGGGCGCGCACGCTGGATGCGAACGGGGCGTACTCGCCCGAGCCGTACCACGCCCGCGTCCCACGCCGGCAGCCCGCACCGGTCGTCCCGCCGCCTGTGCTGGACACGAACGGCGCGTACACTCCCCCGCCGTTCCACAGGCCCGTCGTGCCCGTCATACCCGCCGCGCCCCCGCGGCCCCGGCAGCCCGCGCCGCCAGCCGCGCCGCCCGTCGTCCCGCCCGCACCGCAGCGCTCCCGCCAGCCCACGCCGTTCATCCCGCCCGTCGTGCCGCCGACCCCAGACGCCCGGCGGCCCGCGCAGCCGCCCCCCGTGATCCCGCCCGTCGTCCCGCCCGCCACGAGCCCCCCGCGCGCACGTGATCGCATGGTCACCTTCCAAGAGCCCCCGCGGCCCGCGCCCTTCATCCCGCCGCTCCCCCCGCTGCACAGCTTCCCCGGCGCGCACAGAGCCGCGACGCCTGTCCCGCCGCGCCCGTCCCCGACGTACTGGTACCCCGCTGGCTTCGTGCCGCCCCCCGTGTACGCGCCGACGCCCGTCGTGTTCTATCCGCAGCCGCTGCCGCCCCCGCCGGGCGCGGTCGTGCCTGCCCCGCCCATCCCGCCATTCGTGCGCCCCCCGCCGCCGGGCGTGGTTGCTTCGCCGCCGCAGAAGAAAGCGGAGGATGTGGTCGTGCCGTTTATACCTCCGATGGTGGAGGAGAAGCCGACTGCGATGGATAAGCCGAGGTCGGTTTTGAAGTCCAAGTCCAAGCCGGTGGAGAGGCCGATCAAGGTCGTGCCGCCGTCTGATGAGAGTGACGAGAGTGAACCTGAACGCGAGCGCGCAAAGAAGCCCAGGGCGCATGAGAGGCGGGGTGAAGTCGAGCGCACCAGGGAGCATAAAGAGCAGGTCGAACGCGAAGGCACGCCCAAGGCCAAGCCCAAGGAGGAACGCGAATGCACGCCCAAGGCCAAGCCCAAGGAGATGGAATCCGACGACGGTGCCGACCTCGCGCTGCGCCAACTCCACAAGCACGTCAATCTGCTGACAGGGTGCTTCAAATGCACGACCTGCGCCGCCGAGGTCCAGCCCGTGAGATTCCTCGCTACTTGCCATCTGCGCCACTAACTCTACACAGAAACCAATCCACAAAGAGGTCGCGGCATGCGCCCTCCCCGCGCTCGACACGCACCTGCACCTCGCCTGCACCGCCTGCCGCACGACATACTGCCGCGGGTGCCGCCGCCCGGCCGCATGCAAACGCACCTGCACCGCCTCGCCCTCGTCAAAATGCGCGCTCCGGACCTGCTGCCGCGCGGGGCGCGCCATCGCCGTCTTCCTCATCCTCTCCGCCTTCGACGCGGCCCTCCTCGCGCTCGCCCACGCCCGCCCCCCGCGCTCCTTCCACGAGTACACCGCGCACGCCCTGCGCTCGCGCGCGCCGCACTCGGCGCTCTCGTCCCTCCTTGAAACGACGATACCCGCGCTCCTGCCGTGGCTCGCGCCCACGGCCCACGCGCACCCCGCGCTCGCCGACCTCCTGCGCGTGTCCGCCCTGCTCGACGTCGTGCACGCGTACCTCCGCGCGCCGCGCGAGACGTGGGTGCGGCGCGCGCATGCGTGCGCGTACGAGCGGATGCTGGAGATGCTGCGGCGGCTGGAGAACGCGGGGCGGGGCGCGCTGAAGGGGCTGGTGTTTGGGCGGCGGCGGGGCGTGGCGGGGACGCGGGGCGTGGGGAGGGCTGTGTGGGCGATGGCGCGGGGGAGGGGCGGGGACGCGCTCGGGTGGGCCGCGGGGGCGGAGCAGGAGAGCTTTTCGGAGATTCTGAGCCAGGGGAGGGTGGAGAGGGATTTGCTGGATATGAGGGACCGGGTAAGGGCGGAGGGCGATGAGCGGGGCGCGCTTGTCGATCGGTTTTTGTGTCAGACTCTGTGGTGGCGCATGGCGCATGTGTTGGAGTGAGGCGCGTTGTTGTACATTCTACGCTTTTTGTATCTCATGGCCTACATACAACTAATACTCGTAAAAGGCTCCCAGCCCGATTTGTCCACGAGATAGATGCGATCAGATAACAAGATCTAAAGACTCCAAAACCTCGCAGCCGCTATTACCTTTCCGATTCACCACGATGCCGTCCCCCGATGTCAAGAACAAAGTCTGTCTGATGTACGTACCTCCTCCTCTGGCTGGCGGCGTCTCACCCCCCCGCCAGCGTCCACGACGGCTGGGGCGTCGCGACCGTGCCCGGGCTCGAAGGCAACGCCATCGAGGCCGCCACCACGACCAACATGGACACGATCGCAAAGGACCACAGCTACCGCCAGCTCGCCGCGCACGGCACCGCCGTCGGCCTCAGCGAGGGCCTCATGGGCAACTCTGAAGTCGGGTACGTAGTCCTGCCTCGTCGTGTCGTATCTCATCACGAAGCTCACACACCACAGGCACCTGAATATCGGCGCGGGGCGCGTGGTGTGGCAGGACATTGTGAGGATCGATGTCGCGATCAAGAAGCGGCTGTTTCACAAGAACCCGACGGTCCTTGCGAGCTGCGAGCGAGCGAAAAAGGGGAATGGGAGGCTGCATCTCATGGGGCTGGTGCGTCCCCGTCCGTCCATCCATTCGTGGCCCGGTTCACCTCGCTGTAGGTCTCGGACGGCGGCGTCCACTCGCACATCAACCACCTCAAGGCGCTGCTGGAGACCGCGAAGCAAGCCGGCGTGCCAAAGACCTATGTGCACTTTTTCGGCGACGGGCGGGACACCGCCCCGCGTTCCGCGGTGCTGTACTGCCAGGAGCTCCTCGATTTCCTGAAAAAGGAGGAGTACGGCGAGCTCGCGACGGTCGTGGGGAGGTACTACGCGATGGACCGCGACAAGCGGTGGGAGCGTGTGAAGGTCGCTGTAGACGGGCTCGTGAAAGGCGAGGGTGAAGACGGCAAGGGGGCTGAGGGCGTCGTCGACGTCATCAAGGCAAACTACGAAAAGGACGTTACTGACGAGTTTTTGAAGCCGATTATTGTGAATGGCGATGAGGGCCGTGTCAAGGGTGTGTTTCTCCCTCTCTGTGCCCCCCTTTGCCTTGTTGATTGCGAGTTGACAGAGGGCGATACTCTATTCCTGTTCAACTACAGATCTGACCGTATGAGGGAACTCGCGACCGTCCTCGGCCGTCTTGACAAACCGATGGAGGTCGAGGTGCCCGGAGACTTGGTACGTAGCCCCACCCAGGCGTTCTTCCACACACGCTGACCTCCTCAGGACATCACAACAATGTCCCGCTATAACGCCGAGTTTCCCTTCAAAGTCGCCTTCCCGCCTCAAGCCATGACCAACGTCCTCGCCGAGTGGCTCAGCAAGCAAGGCGTCAAACAGGCGCACATCGCAGGTCAGAGTCGCCCTCACCCCCCCGTCACAGGCACGCACCGCTCATCCCCGCACAGAGACCGAGAAATACGCCCACGTCACCTTCTTCTTCAACGGCGGCGTCGAGAAGCAGTTCGAGAACGAAGAACGCCACATGATCGCGTCGCCAAAAGTCGCGACGTACGACCAGCTCCCCAAGATGAGCGTGCACGGCGTCGCCGAAAAAGTCGCGCAGGTCCTCAAGGAGGGCGCGCACGAGTTTGTCATGTGCAACTTCGCCCCGCCCGACATGGTGCGTCTCCCGCGCCGTTTCCGCCGTCTGACCCCGTCTGACCCCATCCCCATCCTAATCCTGTAGGTCGGCCACACGGGCGTCTACGCCGCCGCGGTGGAAGCCATCACCGAGACGGACGCGGCGGTGGGCACGATCTACCGCGCCGCGCAGGCGGCGGGGTACGTGCTCCTCGTCACCGCGGACCACGGGAACGCGGAGCAGATGAAGAACCTGGCGACGGGCGCGCCGCATACCGCGCACACGACGAACCCCGTGCCGTTCATCATGACCGGTGACCCGCGCACGCTTAGGTTTGTGGTGGATGGGAAAGCCGGCGAGGGGGAGGAGGAGGGAGAGGGGGAGGAGGGCGCGTTGTGTGATGTTGCGCCGACTGTGTTGGATTTGATGGTGTGTGTGTGTTGCATGCGTTGTTCCTCTGGCTGACTGTCACCCCTTCATCCAGGGCCTGCCTATTCCCGAGGGTGAGTGGCGTGGTCTGTTTTTTGATTCGCGCTAGGCTGACCGCGGTACACATAGATATGACCGGCCGCTCTCTGCTCGCGAAAGCGTAGAACTAACTTTCCAATGGATTGATTATAAATTAGATTGTAATATATGCAATGCAAGTGCAGCTTTTGCACCCGTGCTAGCCCTGCTTCTGTTCACCAACGGGTCACAGTCACATTCGTGGCACGCTGACATGCAGTGAGGTAGTCCGGAATCGATGCCCAATTCGAGGCATGGATCGGGTGCCAGGGCCAAGGCACATACATGGAGCCTCAGGACTCCACCCGGATCCGGATGGATATACGGCGCCCGTGCAGAAAAAGTCGTTGGAGCTCCATCATACAGCGAGTTGGCTTGGACTGACACCAAGTGTCCAGTCCAGATTCAGAAAAGGAAGACACAATGCTGGCCTGGCGAGCACACAGTCCGTGCGTTTATTTTATTTTATTTTATTTCCGCCCAACGGGTCGGGAGAAAAGTATGGGTCTCCGTGTAATGAATGGCTTTTCACCCCGGGCAATAATAGTCAATAACCTCGAGGGCATCTTACCTCTCAAACGGGATATATATCCGTACTTGGCGTATCGTCCAGGACTACTCGACCATAAGCAGACTTGGTGCGATTCACGTCCCTCTTTTAGTTGACCATGCAGTCCGGAAAGGATGCCCAATTCAAGGCATGGATCGGATGCCGGGGCCAAGGCACATGGAGCGCCCGTGCAGACAATCGTTGGAGCTCCATCACACAGCATGTTGGCTGAGACAGATTCAGAAAAGGAAGACGCGATGCTGGCCTGGCGAGCACACAGTCTCAAATGACTTTCTCGTGCGTTTATTTTATTTTATTTCCGCCTAACGGGTCGGGAGGAGAGTATGGGTCTCCGTCGACTTCAACTTGGTGCGATTCACGTCCCTCTTTTAGTTGACCACGCCCGAAATCAATGCCCGAATCAAGGCATGGATCGGATGCCGGGGCCAAGGCACATGGAGCC
The DNA here is from genome assembly GCA_017657225.1 of Termitomyces sp. T69sscA. Classification (NCBI taxonomy): domain Eukaryota; kingdom Fungi; phylum Basidiomycota; class Agaricomycetes; order Agaricales; family Lyophyllaceae; genus Termitomyces; species Termitomyces sp. T69sscA. The sequence continues at coordinate 34,611 of JAGGAQ010006131.1, forward strand.
TCGTGACCCCCCTCCCCCCGGATTTCGACGAACGAGGGGGGGCAACTCTTGTCCCCGGCCGCGAGCTGCGGTC
>JAGGAQ010006132.1:0-34628 GCA_017657225.1 Termitomyces sp. T69sscA
GGTTCCAACAGATTATCGGCATATTTTGAGCAAGCTACTCATCACAGTATTGCTGTTCTGTGTCATTAACATCTTTTGAGTTCAGAACTTGAAATCATCTAATCTATATACAATGGAGGGCCTTTCAGCCCATTGTTTTGCCCATCTGTGACCTGCCTGCGTCTGTCATCTTTGCTGCCTCAGTTGCAACATTAATTGCAAAGGGTAGGGGTGCCAGTTCCATTTTTGGTGGGGTTGTTGGACCTCCTGCATCAGTAGCATCTACCATATTCCAAGATGTCATTGAAAAATTCATGCACATCTACTTAAATGATATCTTCATATTCTGACTCCATAGAGGAGCATGAGCAGTGTCATATTCAAACAACTGTGGGAAGCGAGCTTGTATCTCAAATGGAAAAAGCATGAGTTGTACACACAGAATATCAATTGCTTAGGACACATCATAGATGTGCAGGGCATTCACCCAGATTCTGACAAACTTGATTGTATTCAAGAGTGGTAAATGCCATGTAATTATAATAATATCCAGCGTTTTGCTGGACGTATAAACTACATTGGTAACTTTTTACCAGATGTAATGACATATACTGGTTCCCTCATGGCCATGACCCAGAACAGGTCCCTGTTCCATTGGAGACTGCTGCATCAGTGGTGCTTTGAGATAATAAAACAAATCTGCACTAAGGCGCTGATTATATGCCCAATTGACCCACATCTTGATGAGCCTATATGGCTCATCTGCAATGCATCAAAGACAGGCATAGGGGCCATGTTTGGCCAAGGGAAAACTTGGTAGACCTGCAGGCCAGCAGGATTTATGTCACACAAATTTACAACTGTGCAACAGAACTATGCAGTGCATGAGTTAGAGACACTTGCAAATTTGGAAGCCTCTTAAAATGGGAGAATAAATTAATGGGCTATAAGATCCATATAATTACAGATCATAAATCTCTGGAGTTTTTCAGAACTCAAGTACATTTGTCACGGCAACAGTGTCAACATTGACTGCATGTTGTGTTACCAGTTTGACATAACTTTGTCAAAGGGAAACTCAATAAGGTCACAGACTGCTTGCTGCAATACTTTGAGGACATCCATGATTTTGTCCAAGCAGACAAGAGAATAGACCCAGAGGGCAAAGATTTGCCCTTACACCAGTTCCAGGAAATAGTGGAACATCATGTGGAGATATGAGCTATGCAGGCTCATGAGCTATGCTGGAGTAACCAGCTCAGGGAGCAACTAGAACTTTGAGACCTTGAAGCTCAAGGTCTTGCTGACACAGAGCCAGCTGCTGTGCAGCCAGTGGTGGAGTCATTGGGTAACAACAATGATCCAACAGTGGAACAGGCTCTGGGGACATTTGCCCCTAGTTCTGGAACCACTGATCTTGAAGACACACAATTGTGTGCATGTATCCAGAAAGGACACTCTGAGGACAACCTGTTCATTGAAATACTCAACAAATCAAAGGAGCACCCCCACTTCTCAATCAAGCAGCAACTTATTTACTTGATGAGCCCCACAGGGTCAAAGGGGTTTTATGTGTTCCAAGGGATAGAGCATGAATCACACTCATTCTCACACAGGCCCATTGCATTGTTGGGCATTTCAGATACCAGAAGATGCTCAAATATGTGTGTCAATTGTATTGGTGGCCACAGATGGCCAAGAAGATAAATCAGTTCTTTGCAACATGCAAAGCATGTCAACGTTCAAAAACATCAAACCAGCAGCCAGCAGGGAAGCTACACTTGCTGCCTGTCCCAGTGAAGCCCTGAGACTCAATCAGCATGGACTTTGTTGGACTATTTCCTGAATCACATGGCTTCAACAACTTATGGGTAGTGATCTGCCACATGACCAGTATGGTCCACTTAATACCAGTTAAAACAATGACAACAGCATTGGAACTGTCATGGATCTATCTCAAGGAGATAGTACACCTACATGGCCTACCTAGCTTGATCGTTAGCAATTAAGACTCTAAATTTACTTCCAAATGGTGGAAGGAGCTACATAAGCTACTTGGAGTGAAGCTGCTCATGTCACCTTCATTCCATCTGCAGATGGATGGTCAGACAGATCATGCAAATCAAAATGTTGTGCAGATATTTAGAGCTTTTGTGTGTCCTGATCAAAAGGACTGGGTCAAGCATATCTCCATAGTGGAGTTCACAATTAATGTGAGCATGTCAGAAACCACCAGGTATGCACCCTTCAAGCTCAATAATGGCTACATGCCTTCTATGATCAAGGAACTGCACATTGACACAGTGATCCATCAAGAGATCAAGGACTTTATGCAAAATGCACTACTGAACCTGGTGAATGCACATGATGCAATAATTGAGGCTCGCATCTTTCAGGCATGACATGCAAATAACTGCTGAAGCAAGGAATCAGCAATAACAAAGGGCAGTTTGGTGTATTTAGCCACCAAGAATCTAAATTTGCCCAAAGGATGGGCAAGCAAACTGTGCCCTAAATGGGTAGTATAAGGTCCTGGAAGCTGAGCAGCACTTCAAACTATGTGCTTGAATTTCCTACTGCAATTACTGGCATGACAAATCATGCCAAAATTCCATGTGTTGCTGTTGTGACCTTACCTGGCAAATAATGATGTGCTGTTTCCAAACTGCATGACACCAGAACCTTATGATTTCTGTACAGCTGACAACCAAGAATGGTTTGTAAATGAACTCATAGGTCATAGGTGGACTCAGTTAGGAGACCTCAAATTCAAGGTGTGCTGGAGTCTAGGGGACACCACACAGCTCACATGATATGCATAGAGTGTCACAACCTGCTACCAACCTCCAGCACTCAGCCCTGGCCCCAGGACTCCAACCTCCTCAAACCGACCTCCACAACTGTCCCAGGCCTGGACCGCTACCCATCCAGCCACCTTGGCAGCTTTTGGCCATCACCACCCATCACCGCTACCAGCCACCGCCATCCCTGGCACCCCTCAGCCATCACTGCCCATGACTGCCACATCAGTGCCAGCCCTGGCTATCTCTGGTGCTTCCCCCAACCACAGCCGCCACATCAGCGCTGGTGCTGGCAACCTCTGGCACTTCCTCTGGCCCATGCCAAAGCCTCCCTCAACTACCATCAAGACACCCATTATGCATCATGGCCACCTACTCCTGCTTGCCTCCTTGCCTTACTGCCATTTCATGCCTCCACGCTCTCAAAGCAAGACCTTCCTTTGAGGAGCTTCCTTTGTGCCACATGACATGCATTGACCACCGCTGCTGCCTTGCACAATCCCTGGCCTTCATCTCAAGCCCCAGCGCCATAACTTGCCACCAGAGCCCAGACTTAAGCCCCGTGACCTACATACTATCCAGTATATAAGTCTATAGAGTAGTATCTTGTACTCTAGTCTTGATATTACTGTACTTTGTCTCCAGTTTTGTGTTCCATTCTCTGTTTCTAGTCTTGCATGTTCCAGTTTCTATTTCTTGACTTATCTCATTTTTGTCTCATACTTGTCTTGTATTGTCTCACTTCTCTTATCTCTACTTGTTTCATACTCTAAATCACTCTGCTTCTCTTCTCTTTCCTCTCTTCTCTATTCTCTCACCTTCATCTCGACTCATTCTATTTCTCCTTTTGTCTCTCTTATCTTGACTCTTTCCCCTTTTGGCTTGCTTAGATCTCCACACCCCCCACCTTTGATCCCAGGACTTGCTAAGTCTCCTTGCTTGCCCCGGCTATCTGTTCACCAGCCCTGGGACTTGCTCACACACCAGTGCTCATCTTTACCTCTCCCCTCACATCCTCAGGACTCACACTTACCCTAGCATTTGTCCTCCAACCCCTTCCTCATCTCCAGCACTTGCAATCTCACCCTGGTGTGACCAATGATCAATCACTTGACTGCCACTTGCATCTCTGGCCCTGCCCCGGTCTCACACACTCCACACTCTTGACAGTACCATTGTGTTTGTGGACATTGTGCATGCCACATAAGGATTTGCCCAGTGGACTGAGCCTCCATGGTCAGCAGAACCTGATATAGAGTGCATGGGGCTAGATGGTGGCTAAGTCCAACCAGCTGATCAAGCTGTATAGCTGTATTACCAACAGATAACTCTGGTAGCTGACTAGTTGTACTTGTTTAGCTATGTGGTCTGGTGACCACAGCTATCTTCAGTGTCACATGCTGGGTGGCTGAGAGTTTGCAAGTATTTGTCTGCCTAGCAGACTAAGGAGACTTTTTTTTCTGAGTTCTCCTTGTTGTGACATGTTGTGGACATGTAGACTGTAAGTGGAAAAATGGCCTTGCGGGGCCTGCCTGGACCTAGACAGAGCTCACAAAGCTCTGGGAAGGGAGAGAGACCTGCACAGGGTCAAAACTATCAGAACTTTATGCAAATACCACAGCAACAACCAGTGAGGCAACAGTAATATGTGGCCATAGCTTATCCAAGCCATGAGGAGCCACTTCCATACCAGATGCCTGTCCATGTATGGATGGACATGGATGAGGAAGAGCACTACAAGCACATGCACCAGCCAGGTCCAGGCACTGAAGGAGTATGCACTACAAGCACAAATGACTATGAAGACAGAAGCACTATTGTGCCGATTGGAAGCGGCTGGGAAGCCAGTGTCTGCAACAGCTACATTTTTGCAGGATGACCTGGCAGTCATGTTTATGGAAGAATTGCTCAATCAAATTGAGCTCATGAGGCAGCATGTTACAGCACTAGAACAGATAGACCATACTGCAAAGCTCAAACTGCTGCTTTACAAGGGAGTGAGTGTGGAAAGTGGGCTAGGCCACAACCGCCATGGCTAGTTGAAGTTGCTCAAGCAGCAGTGGGAGGTGCCTCTAGCTGAAGTCTCACTGGAGCAGCAAAATGAGGAGATGGGTGAGGTCCCACTTCTATGGGACAAGACAGAGTTGTTGGAGACAGGTGTGACAAAAAGTCTACTGCTTCAAAGGCAGCAGATCCCTTGAATTGGGGACTTGCAGTATTGGCATATGCTCTGAAGGTAACAGGGCCTCAAAAAAACCCATTGGAGGTGCAAGCCACCCTTCAATACAACCAAGATGGAAGTTGTTGACTTCTTGGAAAATATACTAGCATGGGCAGTGTAAGGGTGGCCTCCAGGAGTTGCAGCTCAATCACACAACTAGCAGAGGGAAATCCAAAGTTATATTAGACATGGTAATCAATGATACAATGGTAACTAATCACTTAGCAGAGGGAAATCCAAAGAGAACAAGCCTAAGGATTCCCCACTGCTCAGTGCAGCGCATCAGCAGGTGGCAGAGGCGTGGAAACAACTGTACAGGTGACCAGAGCTAACCTTAACCTTGGATAATGTTCAGACAGGAAGGACAGGAAGTTCTGGGGATTTCCTAAAAAGAAAATGACCTTTGGAGATCTCCAGAGGTCTAGGGCGAGCCCCAGGGGTCCTGGGGAGTGGCCTAGTATATGCCCCAAAATAGAAGTCAAATGGAAGTCCCCTGACAGGCAGAGCCTGTGCAACTTTTGTTCATGAATGTGATCATGGTCCCTATGCTGCCAGTGCAGTTTAAGGTGGTCAAATTGGCCCCTGACCCATGCATGCCTGCATAATACAATGGGCTGGTGAACAAGGCAGCTAAAACTGCGGCCACAAGCAAAGGAAAGCAATCAGTCATTCTGACAGAGGAGAATGAGAGCAGCTATGGACAGTCATTGTCTGAGGTACAGGAGAAAGAGGAGGAGGGCAAAATGCCCACACAAGGCTTCCAGCACATACAAAACAAGAAGCTCACCAAGAAAATGGTGAATAAGGCATAGGTGGCAGCTGCCCTAGCTCATAGGGCGCAAACTTTTCTAGATGAATCTCCAACAGGTTGGAGGTGAAGATCTGAGGGCTGCTACAAGTTTAGCAGCTCAATTCATGCTTCTGCAGGGCTCTAGGATCCTGTTTTTACTATTCATACTGGATGAATACTGTTTTTATCAGTGCCAATGCCAATCATATGGCTGCCTTTGAATTCAGTTCTGGTGAAGCAGCAGACATGCTATGGACAATGGTTTACAAGTTCACATGCAAGAGGTTTTCCTGCACTCCATATGAGCTGGAACAGCTCTTCAAAGACTATGTGAGCCCACATGTTCTCCGTTATGACTATATAGTCACATTTATGTTGTTGACTGAGCTGCAAACATTTGTGCAGTGCACTGACCTGGTACTGCACAACCAAACAATGCAGCTTCTGTTGTCTGATCCTGCTTACCAGAATCTTGTTGATCCAATGCAGGGGCCTGAGAACATGCCCCTCCTTCAACACTGACACATTCCTTCACGCTTCTTGCACACAAAGGAGGATGGAACTACTGCGCTGTGCATTATGTGTGCTTCAGATCTGAAGATGCCATTTGACCTCAAGCAAATAGCACAATATGCGCTAATCTATGGTCATCCCAGGTTGGAAAATACCTGGCAGGGCATTGCAGTAGACTTTGCTTATCAGATGCATTGGTGAATCCTGTTTGGGTTTGCACTTTGTCGAGCCCTCTGCGCTAATAGTGCAGGTATGACCACGTTAGTTTGGTGGTTTGCACTAGTCATGGTGCAACCTGGGTTGTATCGTGAAGCAGCAGCCACCTACAATGTGGCTAACCCTGGATGCCTGCTGGTGGCCCAATTTGGGGGCCCAGATAGAGATACATCAAGTCCATGTACCTGACAATCAGGTGTGGAACTTTTCCACCAATGATGTGATTTGTGTCCTACTACACAATTGAATCCTGATGGATGGGTGGACTATGCCTATACATATGGTGTGGTCTACTTGGAGCAACAGTTCTATCAGCTCACAATGTTCCTTGATGTCTTTAAAGACATTGATGATGAGCGCCTACAGCACCTTGCCATATATAGAACACCTCTGGCCATTCTGCACTGAGATGAATGACACAAACTGTCTGAGGAGGACCACTACTGCCTTCTGTTCGAACACAATGAAGAAAGGGCAGCCAATCTTGTCCTTAAGACCACTGGGCTTTACTAGTACATTGGAATGGACCTGAATATGGGTCAGCTCTGGAAGCAAACACTGGCACATGGGACAATGCCCCCTATTGGAGCTGTGACTAACATCACACTGACTGATTGTGATATAGAGGTCATCGACCTCTGGAACATTGATGGAGCATTGCAGTCACCAATCTGCATGATATTACTCACAAATGTCCCCATCAGGGATGCAAACACAGTTTTTAGGATGTCTTCCACATGTATATGTACTTGTTTGTATGCATCAGTCAGATTGATCTTTGACCTGTATTTAGCTTTTACAATATCTTGGCAAATAATTTCCTGATCAGGTAAGGGTGTCACGTCCTTGATGGTGTTATTGTTGCACTGCTGTGCATCCAATGCAGTCTGTAAGGTCCCATCTTTCTTGGGAATACACAGTTATGGTGCAGCTTCCACTGCTGGTTGTGAATCCCACCACATCACATTAATATAATCTATTTGTCTTTTCATGAAGTTGATCTTGCAATGCTCATGGGCAGCAAGGAAGATAGTACCTGTACTGCTTGTTCTCATTTATGAGATTGATCTCATGGTTCACCTTCCTCTATGGAGGGAGTTTGTAACCCACAAGGTTACTTGTACTATATCAATTGCACTCACAGCGCATATTGTAGCATATTTGGACACCAACATGCGCCTTTGATGCATATCCATAGATATATAAGACAACATCTTGTATTCATAACATATCTAGTCAAAATCCAATTTTTGGTCTGATTCAGTTACTGCATTAAGCACACAAAATTGTTCTAGCTGTAGCCACCAGCTACATTTTTTTTTGAATCTTCTGCTATCGGCTTTAGACTCTGGGCTCTTGTTACCATACTAGGCAACACTCATCAAACTTTGCGACTTCTTTTTAGCCACATCAATAGAGCAACCACCAGGTTCATCGGAGCCAAGTGGCAGCTCAAAACTATCTGTGATGCCTTCAGCGTCAAAATACCAGCCCCCACTAAAATGGGATGATAAAGTAGCTCATGATATGAGCGAGAGCTTTGGAATGCTGGGCAGGTTGTCTGTATCACAGATGAAATTGATACTGAGCCCTGGCCTTTGACCAAGGGATAAATCTTTTGCATTTGAGTTGTCGCTTCCAGCAACTAATGTGGCATCCTTGGTTTATCCAACTTTGCCCAAGAAAACCATTCTCATACCTGGGGCACAGGGCAAGCCTGTGCAATATGTGGATACAATGCAGGGTAACATGTTAGCACATAGTACTCCAGTGAGGACTGCACAGCCCAAACAAGGGGCAAAGCAGGGGCAAGACATGTCGTTGGAACAGATGATACACCACCAAGGAGCAAGCCCAGCTATGGTGACCAGGCAGGCTGATCAGGATAAAGGAAAGGTGCAATCAGCACCTTCACTACCGGAGACACAGGAAGAAAGTGGCTAGGAGCCACAGGTGAGGCAGAAGAGCCTCGGGAGAGTTCTAGACTTAGAGTCTGAACTACACTCCTCTGATGAAAAAGAGGATGGATGGTTGCTGTTGATCTTATCAGTCCAGCTTCAGCTGGTACTGGACCATTTTCCAACAGTCTCTAAATAATTGACGCAAAAGTGTCTACAGCTTTATGTAGTAAAGCATTTACCAGTTATTGGCCAATAGAGGCCAGAATATACCTAGAGATTTACTCGTATCTTTGAGCTTGAGCTCAATGAGTACATCAAGCGTAAGCTAGCTTGAGGGACATCAACATTGACAGCCACACCAGCTGAATCAGTGGACTACAATGCACTCTTGCATCAACATGCACCAGACATTGTAGAAGCAATGGACATACTGAATGCGCCTAGACAGGCAAATGAGTCCCAACAGGACTATAAGAAATGTTAGAACGTGGCATGATGTCAAGCTAATACTAGCGAAGTGCTGTGGTGGGCACTATCAGAGGTAGAGACAGCAACATTTAATTTTGCTGGTGAGATGGAGGCGGATACTCCTCATGAGCCAAGGACTCCTCATTGACGTGTCACAATCAAGGAAGAGGAATGCAAAGACCGCATTCCAGATGAGTCAGGTACTCCATGACATGTCACAAGATGAGTCCATTTAGTGGACAATTGGAACGATTACATCAATTATCAATGCATCTGCAATCAAGACCTGTGGGATAGAGGTGAATTGTTAATAGATGACTAAGGCATGGTGTTTGAAGGGCATGGGGGTGTGATGCCTGTAGACAATATGAGGCAGCAATTTGCTGCAAGGACTGGGGAACTGGATATACTTCTGGAGGATGGAGACAGCATAGGAAGGTCTATACAGAGACTGGGGGCAGGATTGTTGTAATAACAACAAGAATGAAAGAGATTGTTGCGATGATCATAAGTCTCCTGAATGCTGGCTGGGCTTAACTGAACCTCAGGCTCCACAACTTCAGCATTCTGAATGCAGGACAGAGGAGCCCCAGTATCAAGGAATCAAGGCATGGTCACTGCCCTCACCTCACAGCTTGCATGCAAGCACACCTGGAATGAATGAAGCAGTCAAGATCCATATAGATCATATGCACAACTGCCTTAATTGTCTAGTTGATGACTCTCTTGGAGTCAGGTTTAAGTTTCCTGATGGGGTCAAGCCCCATCAATCTGATGGCAAGCACATTTGAGCGTATGCTGGGGAACATAAGTTCTCCCAGTTGAAGGATTGGGCAATGGACATATGCTACCATTTAGCAGCATGCTGCTATGGAGGAGATGAGATGGACCAGGAGCGCATCTTTGTGCTCCATGAATTTGTTGAGGGGGAGGCATGGAACTGGTTCCACTAACATGTTCTATATACAAACAGAGATAAGCACTACTAGACTTTCAAGGAGGTCCTGATAGGATTGTATAACTGCTTTGTGAATGTGGCAACTATGCAAGAGGCTCATGAAGCCTTCAGGACAGCAGTATATGATGCTCAAATAGGCATCTAGATCTTTTATGACAAACTGATGGGCCATGCACAGAATATTGCCATATACCCAGATGAGTTTACCATCCAGGAGACATTCCTTGATGGAATACCAGCTGAGATGTGTCATGCACTGATATGCAATGATAATCTGTCATCTGAGGTCAACACTGTGACCAAATTCCTAGCATATACAATATGCTACAAGCAGTCTGCATGAACTGCAATGCATTATAATCAGTGCAGTTCTCATTGCACGCAAGGACCTTGCCAGCAATAGGCCTGGACTGGGACCTACTGGTAATGTACCACCAGTAAAGGCTGCATAGTATGGGCCTGGAGTGGGCCAACCTGGGCAACAGGCAACATGAGATGGCCCACCAAGAGTGAGTCCTCTCAAAGCCACTCTTGGTGGCAGCAAAGCAGGCCAGAAACTTGGTGGCATAGCATCTCAATGCTACAACTGTAGCAGAGTAGGTCACTACTCAAGGGACTGCAAAGCGCCAAGAGCGCAAGTATGAGCAGCCCATATGGTCACAGTAGGAAGCAACACAGAAAGCAAGACTGAGGAGCAAGGAGAACTTGACAACGACAACAAGGCTCCACGAGAGGTAGAGGAGCAATCAGTTGTTGATGACACTGAGAGTGTCCAGATTGATGGGGATGAGTATGCCGCAGTGGATGTATATGACAATGATTATTATGCTTGTAATGATGAGGAGGAGCATATATTTGCTCTAACAGAGCATCAGGAGGACAGGCATGTATATATGCAATGCATGACCCTGCAAAAGACAGCTGATAAGCTGCAACAACTGCAGTATGCTCCTCAGAAGAAGGAATGCTTGGTGACCTATGTCGAGGTCAACAGGCATCCAGTGTGGATGCTGTGGGACTCCCACAGGCATTACACCCTGGTTTGCGCATGTGAATGCTATATGTGTTCATGAGCTTACAAAGCCAGTAATGCTTGAGCTGGGCACTGTGGAAAGCTATGGCATTGTACAGTTTGGCATGGAGGTGAAGATAAAAACGTCAGGACCACTGATGAGAGAATATGTGGATATAGCAAACTTCAATCACTATGATATGATTATTGGCACACTGTTTATGCATAAAAACAAAGTCAATCTTGACTTTGTGAACAATAAGGTTGTAGTCAATGGGGTTCCATTGAGGGCTGAGAAGATTGTCCTGGCAGACATGGATGGCCATCTATGACAGTATTGGGCCACAGAGAAACATTGCAATAGTTGTGACTGACTCAAAGGTTGCAGAAACACGACAGTGGAGGACAAGGCCAAGAACCTGGCCCTAGTGGCCAGCCTACCGGTGAGTTCACTGGTGATAATGATGACAGAGAAAGAATTCCAAGGAACTCTGGAAAGGGGAATGTGCTAGACTAGCCAAAAGCAGCTGGCATAATAGCAGCAAAGAAGACTTGTACAGAACAAGTCAGTCAGAACTCATTGGAGTGTTAACTGACAAGCTCCAGAGTGAAGGTGGAGGACCTTGTAACAGATGAGGTCAAAGAGAAACAACAGAGTGCTGCAAGTGCAGCAGAAACAACTAACAGTGTAAGATCCTTTTGAGATTGACCTGTGCTACCACTGGACATGCAATGAGCGTGCAATCCATGTATGCCACTGGAGTGTAATCAGGTGGTAGCCTCAATAGTGGGCTGGGTCGTATCAACTCAATGAAGAAGTGTATCACCAACCTCATGCAGATGAGATATCAGAACCATCAGACATTATGTTTGATGAAAAGTCGCTAAAAGCAAGGAGTGTGCAGGAGTCAGCAAAGTTGACAGTATTAAAGCCTCCTTTGAGGCTGAGGACGGAAGACACCGGAGAAGTACATTTGCATGCACTTCAAGACCAATTTGAACCTGTGGGTCAACCATGCCAGAAGTGTGGATGGAGAAAAGGTGAAGGCTCAGTGCCTATTGAATGATGACATTCTACAGTTGCGCCAACAATGGCAGCAGGAATTTGCAGATATTGTCAATGGGACAAAGGAGGAGCTTCCTCCATGAAGGGAAGTAAACCATGAGATAAATCTCATAGATGAGAACAAGCAATATAAGTATCACTTGCCTTGCTGTCTGCAAGCTCTACAGGAGCAGCTTCATGATAAGACAAATTGTTATATCAATGCTAAGTGGTGGGAACCACGGTCAGCAATGCAGGCAGCACCTTTGCTGTGCATTCCCAAGAAAGATGGGATGTTATGGACAGCCTTGGATGCGCAACAGTGCAATAATAACACCATCAAGGATGTGACTCCACTTCCAGACCAGGAAGTTATTCACAAGGATATTGCGAAAGCTAGGTATAGGTCAAAAATTGACTTGACTGATGCTTATAAGCAGGTACACATATGCATACAAGACATTCTGAAAATGGTGTTCACATCCCTGATGGGGACTTTTGTCAGTAATATTATGCAAATTGGCAATTGTAATGCGCCAGCGACGTTTCAGAGGCTAATGATGTCCATATTTTGGAACTTCATTGGGAAGTTTATGCATATCTATCTAGACAATATCTTTATCTTTTCTGACTCCATAGAGGAGCATGAACAGCACTTATGAGTTGTATTTGAATGACTGCGTAAAGCAAGCTTATATCTCAAATGGAAAAAGTGCGAGCTATATTGATTGCTTAGGATACGTCATAGATGCACAGAGTATTTACCCAGACTCAGATAAACTTGATCGTATTTGAGTATGGCAAACACTATGTAATTACAATGATAACCAACATATTTTGTTGGACTAATCAATTACATTGATAACTTTTTACCAGACATTACAGCCTACACTGGCCCTCCCATGGCCATGACCCAGAACAGGTCTCCATTCAGTTGATGACCGCTACACCAGAGGTGTTTTGAGATGGTTAAACAAATCTGCACAAAAACACCAATTATTTTCCCAATCAACCCATGTCTCAATAGGCCTATATGGCTCATCTGCGACATGTTGAAAACGGGTGTAGGGGGCCATGTTTGGCCAAGGAAAGATCTGGCAAACCTGCAGACCTGCAAAATTCATGTCATGCAAGTTCATGACCACACAACAGAACTATGCAGTACACAAGTTGGAAACACTCGCTATCCTAGAAGCCCTCCTCAAATGGGAGGATAAGTTGATGGCCTATAAGATCCATATTATCACAGATTATAAGGCTTTGGAGTTTTTCAAAACTCAAGTGCATTTGTCCCTGCAACAGCATCAATGGATCAACTATATGCTGTGATACCAGTTTGACATAACATATGTCAAAGGGGAGCTGAATAAAGTTGCTGACTGTTTATCATGATACTTTGAAAGTGATATGCATGAGGATGTTCATGATGTTCATGACTTTGTCCAAGCAGACAAGTGAATTGACTCCAAGAGCAAAAAGCTGCCTTTGCATTGGTTCCAGGAAATAGTGGAACATCACATTGAAATTCAAGCCATGCAGGTTCATAAACTGCACTGTAGGAACCAGCTCAAGGAGCAAGTAGAAGCTCAAGACCTTGAAGCTCAAGGTCTTGCAGAAGCAGCACTGGCCGATGAGCAGCCTGTAGTACAGGCATCATCCAGGGAGGACGACCTGACTGTAGGACAGGTGTTAGAGACAGCTGATCCTAGGCCTAGAGGTGGTGATCCAGGAGATGTGCAGTTGCACACCTATATTTGATGAGGATACTCACAGGACACCCTGTTCATTGAAATACTTGACAAACCAATGGAGCACTCACACTTTGTCATCAAACAGAAGCTCATTTATATGATGAGTCCCATGTGCGCAAAGGTACTATGCATACTACACAAGAGGTCATTAATCATGACAATACTGAAACAAGCCCATAACATTGTTGGGCACTTCAGATATCAGAAGACACTTGACTACATGCGTTGATCATATTTGTGGCCGCAGATTGCCAAGGAAACAAGTCAGTTTTGTGCAACATGCCAAGCATGTCATCATTTGAAGACCTTGAACCAGAAACCAGCTGGGAAGCTGCATTTGCTTTCTGTCTCAGTGAAACCCTGGGACTCTATTGGGATGGACTTTGTTGGACCCTTCCTTGAATCACATGGTTTCAACTACCTTTGAGTAGTCATATGCTGTATGACCAGTATGGTCCATCTGATCCCAGTGAATACAATGACACAAGCGTTGGAGCTGTCCTGGATCTATTCCAAAGAGATAGTATGCCTACATGGCCTACCGAGCTCAATTGTTAGTGATCAAGATTCTAAGTTTACTTCTAGGTGGTGGAAGGAGCTGCATAAGCTGCTTAGAGCAAAATTGCTCATGTCAACTTCATTCCATCCACAAATGGATGGGCAGACAGAGCATGCAAACTAGAATTTTGCGCAAATATTCAGGGCATTTGTGTGTCCTGATTAGAAGAACTGGGTGGATTGTATCCCACTAGTAGAATTTGCAATCAATGTGAGTATATCCAAAATGATGAGAGATGCACCCTTTGAGCTCAACAATGGCTACATGCCATCGATAATCAAGGAACTTGGCAATTGCCCACGATGCAATTATTCAGGCATGCATCTTTCAGATGCACCATGCTAATAATCACTGGAGCAATGAGCCGGCAATCAAAAAGAGTAATTTGGTGTACTTGTCTACCAAGAACTTGAATTTGCCCAAGGGATGGGCAATTAAACTGTATCTGAAGTGGGTAGGACCATATAAGATCCTGGAGGCTGAGCCTACTACTTTGAATTATGTGCTGAAACTGCCCACAGCATTGCAGGAACAACACATTGTGCCAAAGTTTCATGTGTCGCTGCTGCAACCATATCTGGCAAATAATGATGTGCTGTTTCCAAACTGCACAATGCCTGAACCATATGATTTTGGCACCGCCAACAGCCAGGAATGGTTTGTGGGTGACCTTATAGGTCATCGGTGGATGCAATTGGGGCACCTTAAATTTGAGGTGAGATGGAGTTTGGGGGACACCACATGGGAGCCCCTTGAAAACTGTAAATTGCTTGCAGCGATGGATCAGTATTTAGAATTGCAGGGCATTAAATGCCCTTGTCAGCTCATGCAACATGCATAGGGTAGGTGGAGGCCATAATATGGCCAAGTTCAAATAGTGGCCATATATGGAGGCCAGGTAATCATGGAAACAGCTGATGCCATGTGCTGTGTGGCTGAAAGTTTGTAGGTATTTGTTTGCAAAGTAGAGCAGAATTTGGAGATTTTTTGTTGCCCATTTTCCCTTGTCTTGAACATGTAGTAGACATGTGGACTCATATTCAAAATGGCCTCTTGGGGCCTTTACAAGCCTGGACAGAGCTTGCAGAGCTTTGGAAGGGGAGGGAAACCTGTACAGGGTCAAACCACACATATGACAGTGCCCAATATACCAACAAGCTTTTCCCAAAATGCGGCTGTGGCCTACCCAGGCCACAAGGAGCCGTTGCCCTATGAGATGCCCCTCCATTTTCAAATGGAGGTGGATGAGGAGGAAGAGCACTATAAGCACCAATTTGCAGATATGCGCCACAAGCACTACTACCAGCCAGTACTGGGCCTTCAGCAGGCACCAGTGCTAACGTATGCATGCACTGTGGCACTGGCAGTTTGTGCTCCAAGCACAATATAAGATGGGTATGGAAGTGCTGCTTCAGCATCTAGAAGCAGCAGGGCAACCAGTGTTCCCTACAGCATTTCTGCAAGACAATCTTGCAGTAATGGCGATAGAAGGTCTGCTCAATCAGATCAAGCTGATGTGAACGCAGCACACTTCTGTGCTGAAACAAATTGACCATGCTGCGAAGTGCAAACCATTGTCTCCTGAGGAGACGGTCAGTGAGCCCAAATGGGCTAGACAGCAGCTACTATGGCCGAGTGATGTGGCAAGGGCAGGAGTGCCCACCACAAGTTGGGTGGTGCTGCAGGTGGCCCCATCCCTGGACAGGCCTGTAAGGCCTACAGCTGCCTCCACAGGTCCTGTGTTGCTGGCGGTAATGCCTGTGTGGCCTACAGCTGCCTCTACTAGACAAGCAATGTTGTTGTCCATGCCTGCGCAGCCTGTTGCTGCTTCTGCAGGGCAATTGGCAGTTGCTACTTCAGCTTCTGTAGCCTTGATAGCACCAAAAGTGCCAGGAGTGCAAAGGGCAATGAATGAGAAGATGGTGGTTGTGGAAGCAGAGGGTGCAGTACCTCATCTAGAGGAACAGTGGGCCTGCCTAGGCATGGGCCCCTAGCTATGAGTCAGGTCCTGATGCACTGGGGCCCTCCAAAACTCATTGGGGATGAAAGCTGCCTCTTGCTGCATCACAGCTGGAAATTGTGGACTTTTTAGCAAACATTCCAGAGTGGGCAGAGGCTGCCCAAATGTCATAAAGGCCATGATATTTCTAGCCCCTCCAGAGCAAGTAGTAGTGGTGGTCATGTCCACTGACCCACACACATCTGAGCAGTATGATGGGATTGTGGCCACTGTGGCTGCCAAAAGAGGCAAACATTGTGAGGCAGCCCCTGTTGACAATGACAGCAACTACAAAAAGTTGCAGTCTGAGGAGGAGGAGAAAGAGGAGTGTGAAATGCCTGCACAGCGCTTTTAGCACAATTCAATGGAATCAAGAGATCACCAAGAAAAAGGCAAACAAGGCTAAGGCAGCAGCCGCTCTAGCACACTGAGTGCAGAACAACTTCTCTGGCCGCATCACCAATGAGTTGGGGGTGAAAATTTGGGGGCCACTCAATGTTGAGCAGCTCAACTCATGTTTCTGTGAGTCTATTGGCCCCTGTTGTTATTACTCATACCAGACAAATGCTGTGTTTGTCAGTACCAAGGCCAATTGGGCAGCCGCCTTCAAGTTCAGTAGTCGCCAGCAGGCCAAGATCCCCAGCACAATGGTATACAAATTTGCCCATCATGGATTTCCCAGCATGCCATTTGAGTTGGAATGGCTTTATAACTATTACATGAATCTCCATGTACTGCATCATGACTATGTTGTTGCATACATGCTGCTTACCAAACTCCAGGAGTTTGTGTGGAAGTGTGACATGTTCTTGCAGGATCACACAATGAAATTGTTGTGCAACAATCCTGGGTACCAGCATATGATCAACCCAATGCAAGGACCAGAGGACCTTCTGCTGGTGGAGCGTTGCCAGATTCCATCTTCCTGCACATTAAAGAAGATGGGACTTCTGCTCTGCATATAATGCACACGTCTGACCTGAACATGCTATTTGACCTCAAACAGCTAGCATGATATATGTTCATCTTTGGCAGACCAGGAATGGAGAATACCTGGCAAGGCATTGCGGTTGACTATGCCTACTGCATGCATTGGCGTACCCTATTTGGGTTCACTCTCTGTCAGGCCCTCTGTACCAACAGTGCAGGAAAGATGACACTGGTCCATTGGCTAGCGCTTGTTATGGCATGGCCAGCATTGTATTGTGAGGCAGTGGACGCCTTTAATAAAGTCTATGAAAAACCCTTTGAGGGCCAATGTGGGGCCCAAGTCAGCATTTTCCAAATTCATGTACCAGATGATCAGGTATGAAACTTTTTTGATGATGACATGCTTTGTGTCTTATTATACAATCATATCCCAGTCAAGTGGGTCAGCCACGCCTATACCTATGGCATGGTCTAATTGGAACAGCAGTTCCATCACCTCATGATGTCCTTAGACATCTTTCAAGAGGTCAACAATGAGCACTTAGAGCGCCTAGAAGTTTACAGGACCTCCATGGCTATCTCTCAATGGAATGAATGGTGTGAGATGAGTGAGGAGGATTATTACTGCCTCCTATTCAAGGGTGCCAAAGAGAGTGTGGCAGAACTGTTTCCTGAGGCTATCAACCTCTATTATTGTATTGGGATGGACCTGAATGTTGGTCAGCTCTAGAAACAGACATTGGCGCATGGTATGATGCCTTCTATTGAGGCTGTGACTAACAGCACACTGACCAATTGTGAAATGTTAGACACAACTGCTGCAGGGGGTTCCATGACCCCACCAAAGAAAGCCTCTCCCCTCCACAATTAACATTGCAACTTGGGAGGAAGCAAAGACAACAGACTCAAGCAGAGATCCACCAAGCATGTGAAATGGGCTGAAAAGTCCTTGTTAATGTATACAGTTGAGGTAATGTCCTGTGATACCACCAACCCCATCAATCACTATACACTTCTTGCCTTCAGCAAAATACCCTCAAACATAATGTCTGACGACTCAGATATTTTATCATTGAATCATTGAATGGTTGATGGTAGACTTCTCCTTTGAGTTGGAACAACCCAACCCACTTCTGTGCCACCATCAAGGCTACCACCTTGTTCCACTCCATGGGCATGTGCAAGTCATGAGCCCATTGCATGTCTGGTGGTGGCACTAATCAATCCCACAAGTGCTTGCAACACTCTGCTGCTGCACTCTCTTCTTGACCTTGTCTGTAATGAGGTCCTCTACTCTAACTCTAGAGCTTGTTGGTTGACACTCCAATGCTCCTGGCAATACTTGTTTAGCACAAGTTTACCCATCCAAACTAGCTTTGTCAGGCCTCTTGCAACTTTTTTGCTCGCCATGCTTGACTTATCCAGCCCTTCCCCTCTCTCCAGATTTCCTCAGAAGTCTTATTCAGTCATCAAGATTGCCGGCACATCTGCTGGCAGGCTGGCCACAGGAGCTAATTCTTCCTCAACCTCCTCCATGGTCACAATCCCATGACCTTTTAGTCAGTCACAACCATCATAATGCTTTTCCATGGTCCTATATCATTGTAGCCATCCATCAGTGTCCACCAGGACAACTCTCTCAGCCCTCAATGGAACTCTATTGATGTTTGTCAGATGTCCCAACATCTTAATGTTTACTTCTGTGCCAAATTGCACAACAGTGTGGCTCTCCACAGTTCCCAACTGGAGCATCAATGGCTCTGTCAACTCATGAATGTGGATAGCATTCACATGAGCAAACTGGGGTGTTATGCCCATGGTGGTACTCCCCAAGTTTCACAGTGTCCACGCTGAATGTCTATTGACCTCTACATATGTGACTAAACACTCCTTCTCCTGAGGAGTATAGTGGGATCTCTGCAGCTTATCTTTCTGCAAAGTTATACATCACATGCAAACACATCTCTCCCCCTGATGCTTAAACAGAGCAAATATATGCTCCTCCTTGTCATTACAAACATAGTAATCATTGTCATATATGTCAATGGCAATGTATTCATTGCCATCAATCTAGGCGCTCTCAACATCATCTACCACAGACTGCTCTTTGGCCTTTTGAGAAGCCCCCTCATCCTCAACAAGTTCCTCTGGCTCCTCAGTGCCATTACCCTCACCATCACTTCTTGCTGCTGCTGTGTGGGCAGCCCATAAGTGCACCTTTGGCACCTTGAACTCCCTGGCATAGTGGCCTATATGGCCACAATTGTAATATTGTGGTGACTTGCCTGCCACTCAGCCAGTTGCCTGTGTCACTGCTACCAACAGCAGCCTCAGGGGGACCAGCTCTCAGTGGAACATCTCACATCACTTTTGGACCAGATTGGCCTACTCCAGGCCCATTTTGGGCCTCCCTTATTACTGGTACATTACTAGTTGGTTCTGGGCCAGTCCTCTAGCCTGCTGGCAGCACTTGACATACCACAAATGTGGTTTATGGTTTCATTCCATCTCAGAATGCTTTGCCAAGAATGTTCCAACCTTTACTAGCATATAGCATACGCTAAAAACTCAGTCACAGTGTTGACCTCCAGGAAGTTGCATATGAGCGTGTGACACATCTCAGTGGGTATTCCATCCAGGAATATCTCTCTGATTGTGAATTCATATGGATAGATGACCATATTGTGTGCATGACCCGCTTCATTCATCCCTGGCATTGTCACATGCAAATCATGAGGTGAGAGCATAGACCATGCCCTTGGTGTGCATTGCACTTGGTCCTCCACCTGCCGCTCTTGGAGCTGTACTGGTGGTGTCCTAGGCACCAGTGTTTTGAGTCAATGACCAAGGTGTCCTTGATTGTCTTGATGATCCTGCGTGTTGTGGTCATCATTTTGACACTCATCTAGTTCTCCAGTTCTCATGACAAATTGTCACCTCATATCATTAACTGGTGTGACTCTTTTGTGCCCTTCAAAAACTACACCTTGATTGTCTATTAACAACTCACTTTGCTTCTACAAATCTTGATTGCAAATTTGTTGATAATTAACATGCTCATTCCAGGTGTCTGCAAGATGGACATGTCCTATGACATGTTGCAGTGTAATTGATTCCTTGGGCACACTCTCATTGCATGCCTCTTCCTTGATAGTGACATGCTTATAAGGTGTCCTCTCCAGCAGTTCCTCCACCTTGTCCTCACTTGCAAGATTAGACATTGCTGTCTCTACTTCTGACAATGCTCAATGAGGCATTCCACTAGTGTTAACTTGCCGTCATGCAGCATTCTGACATTTCTCATAAACCTGCTGAAACTTGTTTGCCTGTCTAGGCACATTCAGGAATATCCATTGCTTCTACAATGTCAGGTGCCCATAAATGCAATACTGCATCATAGTCCACAGACTCAGCCAATGTGGCTGTTGATGTTGCAGTCCCTTGGGCTGCCTTGCACTTGATGTACTTATTGAGCTCAAGCTCAAAGACATGCATAAACAGCTTGATATACTCTGTCAAATCACACCTAGGTACATGCTGGCCTCTGTTAGCCAGTAACTGCAGATGCTTTACCATATAAAGCTGCAAACACTTTTGTGTTGATTCTTTAGTAATTGTTGGAAAACAGTTCAGTACCAGCTGCAACTGTACTGACAAGGTTGATAGTGACCTGCTATCCTCCTCTTCGTCAAAGGAGTCCAGTTCAGGCTCTAAGCCCAGAACCTACCAGGGGCTCTTGTGCCTCACTCATGGCTCCTGGCCACTTCCTTCTGACTTCTCCATCATTATGGGCACTAATAGTGCCTCTTTTCCAGCTTGTTCCCTCTGTCCAGGCATTGTTGCTAAACCTAATCCCTGGTGGCATGTTGTATGCTCTAACACCATGTCATGTCTGCACCTAGCCCCTTGTTCAGGCTGTCCACTTTAGAATGGAGTACTATGTGCCAATGTGCTACCTTGTGTAGTGTCTGCATATTGGACAGGTCCACCCATTGTCCCTTTGGCTATCATTGTAGTCTCAGGTATATTTGGGCAAAGTAGCAATGCCATGTTCATCACTGGAAACAATGTCTTCGATGCAAACAATTTCTCCCTTGGTCTAGTGCCAGGATTCAAGATTGACTTCATTCAGATACAGATAGCCCATCTAGCATTCCAAAACTCTCGTTCATCTCACAAGTCACTTTATCATTTCATGTGGATGGGGATTGGTGTTTCAATGCAGGCAGTGTCTGTCAGGGGACTTTCAGTCAACTTTCATTTTTGACACTTCACTACATCCTGCCCACCTCCTACACCACTTCTGGGGACCCCTGAGACTTGTTCTAGACCTCTGGAAATTGCTGGAGGTCATTTCCTTTCTAGGAAACCCCCAAAACTTCCTGCACTCCCTGTTCAAGCATTATCTAAGATTAAAGTTAGCTCTGGTCACCTGTACAGTTGTTCTCATGCCTCTGCCACCTGCTGATGTGCTGCATTGAGCAGCAGGAATCCTTAGACTTGTTCTCTTTGGATTTTCCTCTGCTAGGTAATTAGTTACCATTGTACAGTTGATCATTGTGCCTAATATAACTTTGAATTTCCCTCTGCTAGTTGTGTGATTGAGCCACAGCTCCCAGAGCTTGCCTTTACAGTGACCAGGAGACATGACAGAGCAGGTGGTGTGGGTGGGAATGAAGTGCGCTTGTTTGCCACAAAGGTCCACCACTACCATGATGGCATTGTAGCTGTGAGCATCAGGGAGTTCTACAATGAAGTCCATGGAGGCTACACTCCATTGTTTGAACAGGACTGGTAGCAGGTGGAGTTGCCCAATAGGAAGGCGGCGCTGAGGCCTGGTCCAGAGGCAAAGGTCACATGTGCTAGTGTAGGATCCAATGTACCAGGACATCTGGAGCCACCAGTAGTTCTGGGACACTAGCTCTAACGTTTTCCATTGGCCTACATATCTGGCAATGCAGGAGTTGTGGTGCTGCTCAACAATTCTCTAGCAGAGCTCTGGAATGTTGAGCACATAAATGCGGTCCTGTAAGGTTAGGAGCCCATCCCAGAGGGCCCATTCATCTGTGTGGACTGACTTGGCTCCTGTGGTGGGTCCTGACTTCAGAGCCATGGCCACCTGAGTGACAATATCCTCCTAGTGGCCATCCCAGTTTCCATGCTAGATGTCCTGGAGGATATCGACCTCTGCTCCCTGAACTGCCAAGCCCTCCATAGCCCAGATGGTGAACAACTCCAGCATGAGGAGCACAATGTTGCTGTTGTCATCCCTGCCAGTGCCATGGTCTGCTCTTTAGGACAGCACATCGGGTTTTCCCATACTCTGGCCAAGCTTGTGGTGCAGCAAGAAGTCAAAGTTGGCTAAGTACAGAGATTACCAGGCCTGTCAACGGTTGAGCTTCTTGGCTGTCCAGAAGTACTCAAGGTTCTTGTGACCGGTCCAAACCTCAAACTTATGCTGAGAACCCTCCAGAAAGTACCACCATTCTTCAAAGGCTTGGATGATGGCCAGCATCTTGACTCACAAGCCTGGACATACCAGGTGACATCCTTTTTCAGGCCTGGCCTGGCCAAAAGTAAGTCTGGGAGATGAGCTGAAGAGTTTTACAAATCCTGAGATGTTCACAAAGCTTGTAGTTGTGGTGCTGGCAGAGGATGTCCAGGCAAATTGTCTTGTGGTCCAGGGCATAGATTTGTCCGTTCCAGAGAAGTAGTTGGTCATTAAGGGAGAGTGTGAAGGGGTGGTCAGCATTGGTGTCATCTGCGAGATTGCTCCAGGGGTTGTGCTGAGTGAAGAAGGTGTTCGTTCGGAGGGTGTTGCAAATTTGGTGTAGAATACCTTGTTCATTCATAATCAGCACAGCATGAAGATGTTTGAGTGGGATTCTCACTCAGTGGTTGAAAGCATTGTGCTTCACTCTGAACAACTTTGTGAGGTACATGTCCAGTCTCCAAGTAAAGGCATTGGGCTTGGCACCAAGTTGGCCAGGGTTGTAGTGGGTGGTGAAGTCATACGCAAAGAGGATTTCTAATCAGTAGGCTTGGTGGTGGCTGAGCTGCTTGGTTGTGGTGAAGTATTGAAGGTTGTTGTAGTCCGAGTAGACTTGGATTTGGTGCAGGGCACCTTTGAAGTAGGCCTGCTATTGTTTGAAGGCTTTGACAATGGCAAGGAGCTCCTTGTCATAGATGTTGTAGTTGAGCTCTGTGGGAATCATTGAGCAGGTGTAGAAGGTGACAGGCTGGAGCTCATCACAACTGGGGTCCATTTGCAAGAGTATACTGGCAATGGCATAGTTGGAGGCATTGCACTTGAGTACAATTGGTAGAGTGGGGTTGAAGTGGCAGAGGATGGGGGTGGAGGTGAAGGTTTCCTTGAGTAGGGTCAATATGCTTTAGCACTTGCTGTCCCAGTTTCACAGTGTGTCCTTTCACATGAGCTGGTTGAGGGGTTTGGTGATCCCAGAGTAATTATCAATGAACCACCAGTAGAAGTTGGAAACCAAGAAAGGACTGCACCTCTAACATTCATGCAAATGCCATTCAGGGTAACAATAACACTGAGGTACTCAACTTTGGTGGTGTGAAATGAGCACTTCTCCAGCTTAGTGTGTAGGTGGTACTCCTGGAGTTGTTTGAAGACATGGCGGACATGGTCATGGTGTTCTTCCAGTGAGTTTGAGTAGATCAGGATGTTGTCCAGGTATATGATGACAAAGACATTGTTCATGTCCTGGAAGATGTTGTTCATGAAGTACTGGAAGGTGGTGAGGGAGTTGGTCATATCAAAGAGTATGTCAGGGGACATCCATTTGACTTCCATTTTTGGCACATCACAATGCCTCTACCCACCTTCTACACCACTCCCCAGGACACCCAGGGCTTGCTCTAGACCTCCAGAGATTTTTAGAGGTTGTTTCTTTTTTAAGAAATCCCTGGAACTTCCTACACTCCCTGTTCAAATGTTATCCAAGGTTAAGGTTAGCTCCAGTGACCTGTACAGTTGTTCATATGCCTCCGCTACCTGCTGATGCGCTGCACCAAGCAGCGAGGAATCCTTAGACTTGTTCTTTTTGGATTTCCCTCTACTAGGTGATTAGTTACTATTGTATCATTGATTATTATGCCTAACATAACTTCAGATTTCCCTCTGCTAGTTGTGTGATTGAGCCACAACTCCTGGGGGTTGCCCTTACAGCAGAACAAGTCTCCTAACTCTGGTCTGGAAGCCCCTCATAGCCTGCCAGGACTCCATAGGCCCCTATTTGTTATTTCTCCACCAGGCTTAAACACCCATATAACTCTATGTCTCAGCTTGCCAATCTAGACACTTCTCTGGATGCCCTGGCTCCTCAGAATGAGGCCTGGACTCGCCTGCTACACTTAGAGATGCAGGCACAACTACCCAAGCTTCTCTCATCCACTACACAACCAAACTCTCCACCCTCTGCCAAACCACCAATCACATCTCCCAGTCCCTCTAGGCACTACTAGAGCACCTACCCCCTTGCACCGCACCACCTCCGGTGGCAGAGCCCTCTCTGGCAGCTCTGGCAATCCCAGCAGTAGCTCTGGAGGTCTCAGCAGGTCCTTGAGTGCAGATACCATGTCCGGTGCTCCCGGACACATACAATGGTGACTGCACCTCTGGGGAGTGTTTCCTCCAATCCTGCCTCACCTATATTCACCTCAGTGGAGATGCCTTTGACTCTGATGTGTTGAAGATAGCTTGGATGCTGTCCTACATGAAGGCCAGATGGGCCTCCACTTATGCACTGTGTATGCTCCAACATCCTGGAGGTGTTGGAAGCTTTACAGACTGGGCAGCCTTTGAAAAGGATTTTTGGGCAGAGTTTTTTCTGATCAATTCTGCCAAGTCCGCTGCACTAGCACTACACAACAAAGAACAGTACAGGCAGGGAAAGCAGACATTGGATGAATACATCGGCTCCTTCTGGGCATTGGTTGAGCAAGCAGCCTATCCAGACAGTCTGCAACTGTGTCTCATGTTCTAGGATAGCCTGCACCCCATCTTAATGGAGTGTATTGACAACCTTGCTAAGGGCCACCTGGACAATGAACAGATTGCCTCCTGGTACAAGGTGGCCTGGAACCAATGGCAACTTATGGAGATCCAGCAGGAGCTACGCCAGGCACACCCTGCTCTCCACTCCACTTCCATGGTAACTTTCTGGCATCCCACACCCTTGCACTCAGTACCTGCTCCTGCTCCAGCTACTCCTGCACCACGACCTCTAATTCTGAGCATCCCCATGGACGTAGATGTGGCCCAGCAACATCACCCTGCACTGCTACTGTGTCGGCAATGTAAAAAGCCTGGGCACTTTGCACGGCACTGCCTGTTGAGCCTGGAGGTGCACTACCTCTCTACTGTGGAGCAGGAGGAGCTTCTCCTGCAACTGCTGGCTGCAAAGGATGTTGCTGGAGCCCTGTCACCAGATGAACCAGCACCAAAGTTGGCTCTGGAGAAGAGTGGCACATGTGCCCCCCTCCTGGGCCTGGAGAATGATTTTTAGTCAAGTAACAGATGAGGTGTATGCCTCCATTGCCGGGTACTAACAAGTTAAAGATGTGAATACACACTCCAATGCCAGTTATTCTAAGATAGAAGAACCTCAAAGTCCCCTCTCAGATGTACATATACCTTCTCTGGGTTCCAAGCCACCCTCCTCTGCACCGGTCAAGCTCCATCAGCATGGTCTCCCTGCTTGGAAACGCCAGCTGCCCTGGCAATATGTAGTAGCCTCCACTTCCTTGGTAAACTTGTTGTGCCTCAATGTGGAGATCAAGACCATGGACATGCAACAGGCCTGAGGGGTCACAGCACTTCTGGATAGCGGAGCAATGGGACTATTTTTGGACACAGAGTTTGTGAAATGCCATAGCCTAACCATGCAGCCACTCTCTAAGCCCATTCCAGTGTTCAATATTGATGAAACTCCCAACAAAGCAGGTGCCATCAGCTCTGTGGTAGACCTAGTTCTCTGCTATCAGACTCATGCCAAACGTGCAGTCTTTGCAGTCACTAGCTTAGGCAAGCAAGACATGATCCTTGGCTTCACTTGGCTTTGGGAGCACAACCCAGAAGTAAACTGGGCCTTAGGCAAAGTAATGATAAGCCAGTGCCTCTAGAGGTGCTCCACCTGCACAACTGAGGTCAAAAAAGAGCGCCAGGCTGGTGCGTGAGAGCATGCAGCCATCTGGGCTTGCTGTGCAGGCCACCTCCCCTTTGCAGACCTCAACCTACTGGACCCCTCGCTTCTGGCATTCCTCCATAGAGAGGCCCTCTATAAGAATGACTGGAGCAGTGGCAGGGCCCCAGAGGAAGAACTGGAAGGGGAGTTCCATGGCATCCACCACCTGGAGTTTCCAGATGAGGCAGTCAAAGTTTGGGACCGGATCTATGCGACTACTCTGTGCCTGCCACTACTCATTGAGGAAATTCGGGCCAGCCAGACCACTTCTCAGCAATTGGCTCAGGTGTTTGCCACTAACTCTCCGCCTTGAGCGTTCCAGGATGTGGTGCCCCAGTATCTCCATAGCTTCAAGGATGTATTCTCTAAGGCTTCCAGAGCGCAAGCAGTGGGACCATGCTATTGAATTGATGCCAGACTCCAAACTCTCCAGCTGTAAGGTCTACCCATTAGCACCTAAGGAGCAGGACAAGCTCAACGCCTTCCTTGTCAGGTTCCCCCGACCATGGGGGCTCAGTCCACTGGGCAAGTACCTTACATGGTGATCACCATGTCCATAGACGCAGAGTACCAGTAGAGGTGTGAGGTGTAGGAGACCAAAGCAGGGCAGGATAGGTGAGTAGGGGAGTGCTGGTGATGCCAAAAGAGGGGGCAAGTGCCAGGGATGGTGGAGGACGAGTGCCAGGGGTTAGTTGCGAGTCCCAGAAGACAGGAGAGCAGAACAAGTGAGCGTTGGTGCGTGAGTGAGTCCTGGGGTTCAAAGAGATGACAAGTGCAGAGACTTAGTGAGTCCAGGGATGGAGATGGAAGAGCAGAGATTAAGCAAGCCAAAAGGGGAAAAGGTCGAGATAAGATAAGAGGAAGGGAAACAGAATAAATCGAGACTGGAGGCCAGAAACAGAAAAGATGGAAGAACTTAGGATTGACAGAGAGATGATGAATGAAGCAGAGTGTAATTAGAGTAGGAGGCAAATAGAAGCGACGAACGGAGCAAATATGAGACAAGTACGATAAGAAATGAAGCAAAGTGAAAATAAAGAGATTGGAATGCACAAGAATACAAGATAGAGATGAACACAACAAAACAATATGGGAGTTACAGTAATATCAAGACTAGAGTACTACTTACTACTCTACGACTTATATACTGTGCAGTAGATAGGCCCCAGGGCTCAGGCCCAGGTTCCAGTGGCAGGTCATGGCACCGGGGCTTGGAGTGAGACCCGGGGATCCCTCCTCCTCATCTCTGAGCTCATCAATAACCTCCAGAAGGTCTGGGGGGCTACAACAATGTGCACATTCAGGAAGGAGATGGGTGGTAGGCTGCCTTCCAGACCAATCAAGGGCTGTTTGAACCACTAGTCATGTTCTTTGGACTCACCAACAGTCCAGCCACTTTCCAGACAATGATGAACGACATCTTCTGTGACCTCATCATGGAAGGTGCAATGTGCATATACCTTGACAACATCCTCATCTACACTAAGACACTTGAGGAGCACTGCCAGGTCACACACATTGTCTTGGAACACCTCTGCCAGCATTAGCTCTACCTCAAACCGGAGAAGTGCAAGTTTGAGCAGACCCAGATCAAGTATTTGGAGCTAATCATCTTGCACAGAGCGACAGAGATGGACCCAGTGAAGGTGGCAGGTGTGGCAGAGTGGCCGGAACCCAAGAACAAGGAGGTGCAGGCCCTCTTAGGATTCACCAACTTTTACTGGAGTTTTATTCAGGACTTTTCCCATTATGCATGCCCTCTATTCAACCTCACTGCAAAGGACGCTGCCTGGAGCTGGAGGCCCCCAGAGCAGACTGCCTTTGACACTCTCAAGCAAGCAGTCACCTCCAGGCCTGCTCTCCTCTTCCTGGATGACAACTCTCTCTTCTGGGTAGAAGCAGACAGCTCCGACTTTGCCACTGGGGCTGTCTTGTTGCAGCAGTTCCAGGATGATGGGAAGTGGCATCCAGTGGCCTTCTACTCCAAAAGCTTAAATGCAGTAGAGTGCAACTACAAGATCTATGACAAGGTGTAGGTTCGCTACCACCCTTATTGTCTCCTCAAGCCCCTCCTTGTTGGTTGTTGCCCCTGGTCTTCTATCTCTATAGACCACATTGTCAAGCTTCCCAAGTTGGAGGGCTTCAATGCCACCTTGTTATTGTCTGCCACCTCACTAAACAAGCCATCTTCATCCCCTGCCACACCACCAACAATGCCTCAGAGTTCACCAAACTATTCCTTGAACATGTATTCTCCAAGCATGGACTCTCAGACAGCATCATCTACAACCACGGCCTTCTCTTCATATCCTGGTTCTAGCAGTCTCTATATAAGGCCTTTGAGATAAAGACTAACCTCTCCACTGCCTATCACCTAAAAACCAATGGCTAGACCAAATGAGTGAACCAGACCCTGGAGCAGTATCTTCGCCTCTATGTTAACTACTTACAAAACAATAGGCATGCTGAACTGCCTTTGGTGGAGTTCATCTACAACAACACCCTCCATTCTGCCACTGGTCCCCTTTCTATGCTAATAAAGGTTATAACCTCTGGCTCACCCCCTCCCTCAGAGACATCCCTTCTCACATAGCCCATAAAGTGGGCCAGGACCTCCAATCCCTCCATCAGTTCCTGTGAGATGAAATTGACATCACCAACAAAGCATACACCAAGCACACTGACACTCAACTGAACCTCTGGCACCCTTGTCTGGCTCAACTAGTGCAACTTGAAGACTTGGCAACTCTTGATCAAGCTTGATCACAAACAACTCGGCCCTTTCAGGGTCTTCTGTAAAGACTTGGCGACTCTTGATTAAGCTTGATCACAAACAACTTGGCCCTTTAAAGGTCTTCAGGAAGGTCTCAACTCACGCCTACAAGCTTGACCTACCTCCAGAATTCAAGGGCCTCCATCTGGCCTTCCACATTTGGCTCTCCAAAAAATATGCCCCAGATTTCTTCTTTGGACAGCAACTCAGCTGACTGCCACTCATCAAAGTCAAAGATGAATACCACTACAAGGTGGACCACATCTTGCATGCAACAGGGCTGCTCCCACTACCTGGTCTGCTGGAAAGGCTATGGACCCAAGGACAACACCTGGGAACCCTGAAAGAATCTTGCTAGTGCCCCTGCCAAGCTATAAGACTTCCACCTCTGATTTTATTAGAGATTCAACTCCCACCAAGACTCCTATGTGTTTTTTAACCTCTCAATTCTTGCACCCCTCAAAAGAAAGTTGGATGTGACAAGAAAACTTTGTATAATGATTACAAGTACAAAATTTACAAAGTTCAAAATTTTTTAGACCAAGGCAGCACAGGATGTCAACAGCTAGTTGACTCTCTCATCACTCCATGTCATCCCACTCCCTCCTGCCTCCAGCCCCATGATTACCATGGTTGTCTCCATCTGAGCTGCCACCACCACCAAATGATCCTCTCACAGAGGAAGGAACTCCTCCATGTTGATTACCACCTCCATTCAAGACCCTAGGGCAATGGTGTTCCACTGCAGATGTTCTGCCAACAACAGACTCAGCTGAGCCATGCCATGATCCACCTCTAAAGAAAGATCAAACAGCATCTGCCCCAACTCCTTTCAGATCAAGAAAAATGCTGCTGAAACCCCATTGAAGAGCACTCAGTGCTCATGGACCCAGTCTAAAAGAGCTCTGTTAGCAAGGAAAGTAGGAGACCTGTGTACACTCACAAAGAACTCCCTCTCAGCTGGACACCACCTCTAGCAAGGCCCAATCCCAGTTCTCCAGTGGGGCTAGCCCACTCACCTACACCAGCAACCTCCACCTCCAGCTCCACACTTACACCTGCAGCACCATCACTTCTTCTGCCTGCTCATCTGCCACCACCAATGCTGCATCCTGGTCTCATCAAGCAATGTCCTGGTCTGTCACCACTGCTTTTACCTCCTCCTCCCTCCTCACTGTCAGGTTCCACTGACCACAGAGGCTCAGTTCACTGAGCAAATTCTTTACATGGCATGCATGCTGTCCACAGATGCAATGTACTGTCAAGAATGCAGGGCATAGGAGACTAGAGTGAGACTAGGGATGTGAGTGGGAGATTGCCGATCATGCTGGGGCAGGGATACAAGTGCTGGAGATGGGGAAGAGGGGTGGAAGACGAGTGCCAGAGTAAGCATGAGTCCTGGAGATGGAAGGAAGAGGACGAAGCAAGTGCTGGTGCATAAGTGAGTCTCAGGGTTTAATGAATAGAAGGCTGGGGCAAGTGCGGGGACTTAGCAAGTCCCAGAATTGAAGGCAAAAGATGCAGAGATCTAAGCAAGCCAGAAAAGGAAAGAGTCAAGATAAGATAAGGGAAAGGGGAAACAGAACGAGTCAAGACAAAAGCAAGAGATGAGAAACTAGAAAAGGAACTTAGAGACTTGAGGCGGAAAAGAAATAAGCAGAGATAGATTTAGAGTATGAGATGAGTAGAGATGAGAGAAACAAGGAAATATGAGACAAGTACAATACAAAATAAGACAGAGTCAGAGAATGAAAACTAGAACACACGAGACTACAAGACAGAGACAAAACACAAAACACAAAACAAGAAGTATGGCAATATCAAGACTAGAGTACTACTTGCTACTCTATGACTTATATACTGTATGGTAAGTAGACCCCAGAGCTTAAGTCCAGGTCCCAGTGACAAGTTGCAGTGACCTGAGGATTGTGCAAGGTGGTGGCAGAGGTTGAGACATATTGTGTGGTGCAAAGAAAGCTCTGGAAAAGAGGGTCTTACTTTGGGAGCACAGAGATATGTAGCAGCGATGAGGTGAAGAGGCAAGCAGAAGTGGAGCATGGCATGTGGAGGTCAGACCAGCAGTGATGTGTGGTCATGATGTGTGATGAAGGCCTCAGCACGGACCAGGGGGAGCACTGAAGGTTGCCGGTGCTGGTGCTGATGTGGCAGCTACAGTTGGAGAAGTGTCAGAGATGGCCAGGGCTGGTACTGATGTGGTGGTTGCAGGCAGTAATGGCTAGAGGGATGCCAGGAGTGGCAGTGGCTGGTAGTGGTAATGGCTGGTGATGGCCAGGGGCTGCCAAGGTGGCTGGCTGGGTAGCGGTCCAGGCTGAGACAGTCATGGAGGTGGGTTTGAGGAGGTTGGAGTCCTAGGGCTGGGGCTAAGTCCCAGAGGTCAGTAGTGGGTTGTAACACTCACTGTCTACCCAATCAGTTCCTTTAGGTACCAATGCAACCACACTTTCAATGCTATCAGCTCCCTCTCAACTGTCTCCTTGGCAGGGATTCATAAACACACCAAAACTGGCAAAAAAACATGAGGCCTTGGTGGGCCCACCATCAACACATCTCCTCAGGGCCTCTTCATTGGGCTCACCTCCAGGGGTGGAGATGCCTGCTGCTTACTCTTGGCCACTGCTGACTGCCTCTGCTCCTTGCATAGTGGACCCACCCTGACAACTAGGGCTGGCTCCCCTGCTCACTTTCACTAGACTCCTCTCCAGACCCTAAACAACTCTCTTTACTGTCCTCAGGATGCAAAGTCCCCTTTCCACTCCAAGGCCCACCTTTGCTTGGCCACTATGCAAGACACCTGCCACAACCACAACATAGAACACCTCTTGTGCTTGGACCAACACAAAAGGCATACCAATGAGTCCTGGCAGGCCCTGGCCACTGGTGCCTTGAATTTGCAGGCTGTGCAGCAACAGGCACAGAACAGACACCAACAACTGGGTCAGACCTAGGAGAACAAATCAGCAGGAATGACTCACTGAACCATAGTTGTAACACCAAGCAAGTGTTGGGGGACCCCAAGTGTAACCAACTGCCTCTGCAAACTGCTCAAGTGTCACATCAGCCTGAGCTACTCATTGAGCCTTTGAGACAGGGTGAAACACCTCAAGAGCCAGAGTGGGCTGAGAAGGACACACCAATGACACCAGCACAAATTGAGCTAATTGCTGGAAAACTACAATGACAGGGAGTGCATGCAATGGACCCACCACTGATAAGAATAGCCCTAAAAACACAACATCAGTAAGTTGAGCCCAGAAGAGGCAATTAACTAATGACTATGCCTCGCCTCGACCTGGCAATGGTCAAACAAAGCCCAGTGTTTCCGTGAGCACTAGCATGGCTTTCATCAGAGGGCAGCAAAGTAAGAGATGAAGACAAGCTGGAGGATAACATGAAGAGAGAATAGTTGAAATTTTAAGAAGTTTTTTCTTCTCTCTTTTTATCACTGCATATGGAGCTTCTTGATGGTTGCCAGACTTTGACTTTGATGCCAGAAGCTGCACAGCCATCCATAACCACTGCATGTTTTGAGAGTCTCAACGCTGAGGGGAGGGTGATGTCATGATCTACCAACTACCTCCAGTACCCAGCCCTGGCCCAGGACTCTCCAAACCGGCTCTACATTGTCCCAGGCTCAGACCACTAGACAACTGACCCCCCAGCAGCCATCACCACCACCCCTGGCAGCCTTTAGCCATCACTATCACTAGCCACCACCACCTTGGCACCTCTTGACTATTATCATCCACAGCTGTCACATCAGCATTGGCTCTGACTATTTCTGGCGCTTTCTCAACCACAGCCACCACATCAGCATCTGCCTCAGCAACCCCCAGCGCTTCCTTCAACTCATGCCAAAGCCTTGCCCTGGCTTTCACCAAGTACCCATCAAGCATCATGACCACACATCATTTTTGAATTGACCTCCATGCTCCTCTCCACTCACCTCCTTGCCTCCTTGATATTCCATGCCTCCCATGCTCTCAAAGTAAGACCCTTTCTTTGAGAGCTTCCTTTGCACTGCACAACCTACATCAACCCCTGCTGCCACCTTACACAATCTTCGGGCTTCATCATGAGCCTTGGCACCATGGCTTGTCATCAGAGCCTGAACCTGTGCCTTGGGGCCTACCTACTGTCTACTGTATATAAGTCATGGAGTAGTATCTGGTACAGTAGTCTTGATATTATTGTTGCTCTTGTAGTTATGGTCTCTCTGTTTGTATTTCTATTTATCCCATCTTGTATTTCATGTCCCAGTTTCCTATTTCAATTCTATTTCATTCTGTTTTGTCTCATACTTGTCTCATACTGTCTTGTTTCTCTCACCTCTACTTGTTTTGTACTCAATTCAATCTATTCTCTGCTTCTTTCTCTCTCCACCTCAAGTCTTCAAGTTCCTCTCTTTTTCTCATTTCTAGCCTTAGCCTCACTCCATCTATTTTCTATCTCTCATCTTGACTCTTTCCTTTTTTGGCTTGGTTCAATCCCCATGCCCTTATCTCTGATTTTAGAACATGCTAAGTTCTCTCCACTCACTCTGGCCCCTTGATTTCCAGCTCCAGAACTTACTCTTGCCCTCAACGCTCATTTTCCACCCCTTCTCCACACTCTAACACTTGCATCCTTTGCTCTAGCATGACCAGTGCTCCCTACTTGCCTACTGCTCTCTGGTTTCACCCCCAGTTTTATTTGCCTCATGCTCTTGACAATACATGCTGCACTTGTAGACATTGTGTTTGCCACATAAGGATTTGCCCAGGGATCTGAGCCCCTATAACCAGCAGAATCTGACACTCAATGTCAGGTTCCACCGACCATGGAGGCTCAGTTCACTGGGCAAATCCTTACATAGCATGCATGATGTCCACAAATGCAGCGGTACTGTTGAGAGTGCAGGGCATATGGGACTGGGGTGGGGCCTGTAAGGGAGACCTCCGGGAGTTGCGGCTCAATCACACAACTAGCAGAGGGAAATCCAAAGTTGTATTAGACAAGGTAATCAATGATACAATGGTACTAATTACTTAGCAGAGGGAAATCCAAAGAGAACAAGTCTAAGGATTCCCCGCTGCTTGGTGCAGTGCATCAGCGGGCAGTGGAGGCATGGGACAAATGGAAGTCCCCTGACATCACTCCTCCTCTAGCATGTGGCGTCTTGATGTGTGGGGTAGAAGAAGTTCCGGATTGCCTGGTCTGCTGGCGAGATGGGGTAGATCCCCCAGATGGCCCAGGGCGCGTCTGGATGTCTCTGGTGGAACTCTCTAACCAGTCCTGGGGCATGCACATTCTCCTGGGGCTCCCAGGAGATGTCTTCAATCCCATAACCCTTTCACTTCACCTTGTACTGTAGTTGTCTGTGGAATAGGCAGCTGTCCAGAATCTCTTCCACCTCATACTCCTCATTGTCATTGACCACCACCGGGGGTGGGGGAGGCACTGGGCGTCGTCCCGGGATAGGGTCCTCCGGAGCTGGTGTTAG
>JAGGAQ010006133.1:0-34439 GCA_017657225.1 Termitomyces sp. T69sscA
GGGGTCAGGCCCGGGTTCCAGCAGCGGGTCGCGGCGCCGGGGCTTGGGATGAGACCCGGGGGCCGCGCGGGACGGGGCGAGGCCAGACATGTCGTGCGGAGGTCTCGCAGTGGAAGCGCAGAGACACGCGGTGGTGGTGCTATGAGGGGGGAGCGGGAGCGGGGCGTGGCGAGCGGAGGTCGGCGGCAGTGATGCGCGATCATGATGCGTGATGGGAGGTCTCGGCGCGGGTCGGGGGTGACGGGTGGTGCCGGCGCTGATGTGGCGTGATAGCCAAGACCTGGCGCTGATGTGGCGGTCACGGCGGTGATGGCCGGGAGGTGCCGCGAGTGGCGGTGGCTGTGCATTGACGGGCGGTGATGGCTGGTGATGGCCGGGAGAGTTGGCCGGGTAGCGGTCCGGGCCCGGGGCGGCTATGGGGGTGGTACTGGGAGCGCTGGAGTCCCGGGGCCGGGGCTAAGTCCCGGGGGTCGGTAGCGGGTCGTGACACTCACTTGCTAAGCTTCACCTGCATGCCCCCCCTCCTTTTCCACCTGAGAACAGCAGCTGTTCTGGCAATATGTGGTGGCATCAACTCTCTCAGCAAGCTCACTGCACCTTGATGTAAAGATTGAGAATATGGACATGCAACAAACCCATGGGGTAACTACTCTTCTGGATAGTGAAGCAACAAGATTTTTTTTAGAAACAGAGTTTGTGAAGCCCCATAGCATGACTGGCAAGCAGAACATAATCCTTGGCTTCCTTTGGCTCCAAGAGCATAACCCTAAAGTAGACTGGGCCCAGGGCAAGGTAGCCATGAGCCACTGCTTTCAGAGATGCTTCATCTGTGCAACAGAAATTAAGGAAGGGCACCAGATCAGAGCTCAGGAGTGTGTTGCCATCTAGGCTACAGACTGGGAGAAGCACCAGAAGCTGCTGGAACAGGCACTGATGTGATGGCTGCAGGCAGTGATAGCCAAGGAGTGTTGAGGACGGCAATGACTGGTGGCAGTAATGGCTGGTGATGGTCAAGGGGTTGCCAGGAGTGGTGGTAGTAGTTGCTAAAGGGCTTGGTCATGTAGCAGGCCAGGCCCAGGACGTCACAGGGCTAGTTTGGAGAGGGAGGAGTCCTGAGACTGAAGCTAGATACTGAAGGTGGGTGGCAGGTTATGACACACATCTTCTATAAGATGCAAGATAAATTGAAAAGTCACAAGTCTCAACACAATATCTCTGTGGTTCTGTAGCCAGTCATGTATTAATGGAGCTTGTTATTTGCACATTATTAGTAGAAAAGCTGTCTCTAGCTCTCTACATGCATATGAGTTTTGGATCAGTTCAGCATCTAAGATATCCAAACACAAGTCTTGCACTAATATTCCTATTGCATGCAAATTCTCTAATGATAGTCATTGAAAATACAATCAGGAGTTGAGTGGGTGTTCTCTTGCAATAACAACCATATATGATGCATGGTGGTCACATTCTTTGCCACAGATCCATAATCCTTATGGTGACTCTCCTCACAGACCTTAACAATTACCCCAGCATTCAACAAACCCTTGGTCCATATCTATCTCCTTGCCAGCTCCACAAACATTACAATGATCAAGCTCTAACAATGTCTTCCATTAATATCCCATACTTATACTACACTTGTACTAAGTATGTCAGTTGTCTATATATATTCTGAGTTTGAATTGATGT
Organism: Termitomyces sp. T69sscA; assembly: GCA_017657225.1. Classification (NCBI taxonomy): domain Eukaryota; kingdom Fungi; phylum Basidiomycota; class Agaricomycetes; order Agaricales; family Lyophyllaceae; genus Termitomyces; species Termitomyces sp. T69sscA. The sequence continues at coordinate 1,690 of JAGGAQ010006133.1, forward strand.
TGTGCCAAAACCTGCTGTCTAGGACAAGGCCAATATGTGTCAGCATGCTATTTCAAAATGGGAATATGATGTAATGTCCATCATCAACTAATCCTACACCCCTTGGTTCAGGCTGCTCTAGATTATTCAAAGTCTCTCAGCTCTACACACCACAAATTTAAACCTGTTTCCCTCATATGATGTCTCCGATAATACCTGAGCTCTGTTCAGAGCAAAAGCTCATATTCTCCTCATATACCTTGCTTCTTGCATCCTTGTACTCAGACAACCCACAAGCATTTCCTATAGTCTCCCAGTCCTTACTCTGTTTTCAATCATTTACCTAGTCATTGAATGCAGCCTCAGATGTCCCTTAATCTATCCTGCTACCACAGCCGACAGGCTGCATTGTATGCATGGTCTTTGATACACAAGAGGCAGATGAGCTTGGGTTCAAAACAGGTATGGAGAATTGATGTGCAGAAAAGACAGTTCAGGACATAGCTCAGGTGATTTCTGTCTGGAGGACTTGAATCAAGGTGCTTTTGAAGCCTTAATGTCTTGAGAATAAGAATAAAAGTATGGAGGGGTGTTAGCACATCTGGAATATCAACATCAAAAATTGTCTAGACTCAAGCAACAAGTCAAGCCAAATCTTCAATGAGGCCTCCAGCAGTTTACTTGCTCTTCTTGCTTGGGGTGATTCCTGCCTTTCAACCTAAACATCCTTGAAAATTGCTCATACAGCCACCGTGATAATACCTTTACTTTGACAACTATACTCAATCTTTCCTTAGAGAGACTTTTCCACCATTGGATTTAGTCTCAACAACAAATCATCAGAGTGTTCATTGGCAAATTCAGTTTGTTGATGCAATGAATAGTTTGTATGAGCATCTGATGATATTGCCCACATTCCAACATGTCCAATTTCCAAGGCCATTTACATAATTGATTGAAGCAGACATCCTATCCATATGTCAGTCTTTGTATACTGATATTTTTTCTATCACATACTATTAGCCAATACCTCACTAGAACACTACCTGTAGGTGTGTATCTACTATACCTGCTTGAGATATCATACATCAGCCCTTTGCTATCTCAAAGGACATCATGTTATCCTTGTTGACTCACATGCTCAGGAAATGAATTGATTCCAAGGACTCTTTCTCTCTTGGGTGACACTATTTTCACCAATCCAGTACATTCCCAACAGTTCAACACCATCATGAACCATGAAATGTGCTATAGTTATTTCATTGCATTACATCCTATGCCACTCTTGGCTTATAACATGGCATTCTCTTTGCCCTCAATCAAATTTTGGCATACTCAAATCATAATCAATGTTGGTACAAGTTAAAAGGTCACAGGCATAGCTTGTAAGATGTGTTCCTTAAGCTGGTGCCTTCTGATGCAACGGTCCTAAGCTCTCTATTTGGCTGGAGTCTTGTTCCTACCTGTCTTTGAACATGAACAGCATCCATATTTGACTTGTTCCATCTACTTCTACCTCACCCTCAATTTCATGGTCATGTCAACTTCTCTGCACTGGATATAAAAATTGATGCAGCACCACTTTGACATGAAAACCATGCATACTGTCTCTACTTTGTGCATCCACAGTGTTTACTAACCATCACCTCCTATTCTTCTGCATTATCAACATCTCTTAAACAATCTAATTTAATATCCTCCATCAATACTGAGAGTGAAAAAGTAGAGGGTTATTGTGTGCATGCTGACTGTTGTTTTACCTTCAGTAGCTGTGCAGAGGCAGAGGCTTGAGCTTGACTTTGTACATTGGCTTACAGATGATACATGTACCTCTAATGAACCTATGAGGTTGATCAAGATGTTCAGGGCAGAGATTTCTCACCAAGGACTGCTTATATGAGCTAGCATCATCATCTTTGTATCTGTAGTTTTAATGGCACAGTAGTTTATCCAACACAATGGACATATTTACGCATATCCATGGATACATTATAATTTACTAGATGGGACACATGACAATTGTCTATCCCACAAGATATGAGATTGGAGTGAACTAAGTTATCAAAGCATGGCATCTGTGTCAGTTATAGTTAGAAACAAAGTGAGAGACTGAGATACATCTGGATTTTCTGTGCCTTGGACCTTTCTAACATAGTATTTTGTTCATGTGCTGGAAAGTCTCTTGAGGAGAAGTATGAACAACAGTTTCTTACACTGGCCCTTCCATGCACTTCCTCAAAAGATTTGAAGAGTTGCACAAGTCTAGAGGTAGCTTTAGCAGCTATCTCCAAGTAATAAGAAATACATAAATTTAATGACACAGGAATGGTATGGCACAGGCATGGTTGCAACTAGATCTTGCATGCCTAATAGGTCAAAGCAAAAGAACCTTTTAGAAATGGAATAAATGAAGTACTCACCAATAACCAAGACCTATGTTGAGAGACACAGAAATATGTAACCTGCCCAAATTCCACTTATAAGGAGTGCAAGCAATGAGACTATGCTATTGAACTGATGCCAGACTCTAAGCCTTCCAGCTGCAAGGTCTACCTGCTAGTGCCTAAGGAGTAGGACAAGCTTGATGCTTTCCTGCAGGAGAACCTGGACTGTGGTTGTATCTGCCCCTTTAAGTCACCAATGGCTTTTCTGGTCTTCTTTATGAAAAAGAAGGATGGCTCACTCCAATCAGTTCAAGACTACTGGATCTTCAATGCCATAATGGTTCCACTTCCCCTCATTTGGAGCTCATGAATAATCTCAGAGGGGGCACAACACTTCACTAAACTGGAAGTATAATGGAGTTGCAATAATGTGCACATTCATGAGGGAGATGAGTGGAAGACTGCCTTTTAGACCAACCATAGACTGTTTGAACCTCTTGTTATGTTCTTTGAGCTCACCAACAACCCCACCACTTTCCAGACAATGATGAACAACATCTTCCAGGACCTCACTTCTGAAAGCATGGTGTATGTATACCTTGACAACATTTTCATCTCCACCAAAATGCTGGAGGAGCACTGTTAGATCACATGCATTGTCTTGAAACACATCTGCCAGCACAAGCTTTATCTCAAGCCAGAAAAGTGTGAGTTTGAGCAGACCTGGATTGAGTATCTGCGGCTGATCATCTTACATGGAGCAGCTGAGATAGACTCAGTGAGGGTGGTAGGTGTAGTGGAGTGGCCAAGGCTAAGGAACAAGAAGGAAGTGCAGGCCTTCCTTAGCTTCACTAACTTCCACTGGAGGTTCATCCAGTACTTCTCCCATCATGCCTGCCTCCTATTTGACCTCACCACAAAGGACACTGTCTAAAACTGAGAATTCCCTGTAACAGTGTTACAAAGTAAGTAAGCAGTTAGTAAGTAATAGTAGTAGTGATAAGTAAAGTAAGTAAATAGTAGTAGTGGTAGTAAGTGGATTTGACTTCTAGCTGGGCCCAGGCATCCATTGTGGGTATAATAGTAAGCAAGCAGAATAAGTAAGTAGTTAGTAGTAAAGTAAGTAATAGTAGTAAGTAATGTAGATATGAAATATAATAGTCAGATCTACAAGGACATGTAAATAAATGAATGTGAGATATATTGATAGCTAACATACTCTCAAGAGTCACAATATGAGTAATAAGACAACTGAGGATATGGGTTTTGTGTATGACAAAAACATGTAGAGATGAAAATAAGGTTTGATTGAAGAATGACAAATAGTTGATTGAGATGGAGTTGTGTGGTGGTGTAACATATGATAAAAAAAGAAAAATATAAGTTCACTTAACTAGAGCATATTGGAGTCGTCTTCAACAAGTAACAATAATTGTCAGTAATAATGAATAGAAGTAGTAGTAAGTAATAACAGTAGCAAGTAAATATAAGCAAGTAGTAGTAAGTAAGTAATGATAGTCCAGAGATAGCATCAGTAAGCAATAGTTAGTAAGTAAGTAAGTAATAGTATTAGTAGTAAGTAATAACAGTAGTAAGTTAGTATAAGTAAGTAATAATAGTAACAAGTCAATACAAATAAGTAGTAGTAAGCAAGTTTAGGATAGATTGAGTGTCTAGAGTTGGAGGGCTGAGTTCAGTAACTTGAGGGTGCATGTAAGTAAGCTTGACTTGTCAATAAAACACAGTGATGACTCACAAGAAGTCAACAATTCTCACCACTCCCCAACTTATACCTCTTTCCGCCTCCTTCAACTATACCTCTCACCTCTCCCTCTCCAACTACAGTATACCTCTTCCCACCTCTTTGATTTATTGCTGCTACCTCTGCTAATGCTGTTTGCTGGGACTTTTCTCAGTCCTCTCACATATCACATAGTGAGCCCAATGCTATTTCTACATGCCTAGTAATTGCCTACCCAGACACCACTTTGCACATTTTTGGATGTTATCAATAGACAAGAACAAAAAGTCACATCAAGACTACTGTACCAACTATGACTTATATACTGGTGATTAACCTTTCCATTTTCAGCTGGTCTCAAACCCATTGGAAAACTCTTTTCACGCTTATTTGACTGAACAGTTCTTCCATTTGCACCTCAGCCAACTCTACAACAATACTGACAATGATCACACAATTGACTCACAGGGCTGCTTTTCAGTCACCCACACTCACACATAGAAAAATTCCTCTAGATTCTGTCCACCAGGGCATGCAATTGGTTCTAGAGGTTGGCATCCACTTATAGTGTGTTTCTGGTGTTCTCAGGGGTAGCTCCACATCAGTAGAGTTCATGGAATTTGAGCAGGCGATTGATCCATTGCTCTGGGGTTTCAAAGATGTTGTGATATCCTAAGCTGACACAAAGGACACACATGCGCTTAACAAACTCCATTGGAGATATGCAAAAGGAGTGTAAGATCTTGTCACACTGTTGAACATAGGCCTCAACCTGTTGCCAGCATCTCAAAGGAGAGGGAGGAGAGGGAGGAGTGTGGATGGAGAGTGCTGCAGGGGGTTGTGGCTGGAAAAGGTTGTAAGTCTCTGGATATTCCTGAGGAGGTGGCAGTAAGGCAGGAGCAGGTTGGGCATAGTATTGGTCTGAGGCAAAGAAGGCAGTGCTGGCATGTGCTGGGGCCAAAGATGCCCAAGCACCAAGCAGTTTCTCCAGCATGCCTTATATCTATAAGTGCAACATGTACTGTTGAGAACATGGGGCATGTAAGACCAGGAGCAAGACCAGTGATGTGAGCAGCAGGCAAGCAGGGTGCACCAGTCACACTGAAGCAAAGGACATAAATGTAGGAATGTGGAGGAGGGTTGGAAGACAAGTGCTGAGGCAAGAGCTAGTCCCAGGACTGGAGATCAGGCCAGACAGCTATGTGAGTTTCAAAATCCAAATGCATTCTAGAATATCTAAGTAGAATTGAAAGGCTTCAAGGGATGGTCCAGAAGCAATCTAGCAAAATGATGGACTTGATTATGGCTGTCTCAAGGCACAAACTCTGTGACATTTTGTACTCTTCAGGGTTCACCTTACAACTCCTCATCCTCATTACATAGCATGATTTGAATGTCTTGATTGATAGATAAATAACCTGTTAAGATTTCTGTGTTGTTGAAATTGTAATTTTTGAAGAGTTCAACTAGCATTTATCTTTTGCTGTAAGGAAGGTTACTACACTGTATAGGTGGTCACTTGTGCACAAATTTCCTTCACCTTGCAGTCTTCAAAATATTGTACAAATCCATTGGGCCAAGTTTGAAGACTGAGAGAGTGAGGCACATATGCATATATACATAGTACTTTGCCCTTAGATCATTGTTGTTAATTATCCATGCTACAGGAACATGTAAAATGCATCTCCCATTGTTCTCTCATCTGTTCACATCAACCCTTCTCGTAGTTTGTGAGGGAAAATAGAGGAGGCATGCAAGAGAATAGTGGTGGGAAGTTTGATTCTGCTTTATTTCTTAAGACAATGGTGTAAATAGTCTGTGTCTGGGGTGCACAAGCCACTTATCCTCCTTCTGTCAGGTTTTGCTGACCACAAGGGCTCAATCATTGGGCAATGCCTTATTAGGAGGACATAGTGGACTATGTGCATGCTGAGTACTGTCAATAAGCATGGGGTGTAGGAGACCAAGAGATGGGGCTGGGAATGTGATGTGACTACAAGCAGGAGCATTAGTCACAGCTCAGTGAAGGCTGGGAGATGTGTCAGTATAGACTGGGAGATGTGTTAGTATAGGCCAGGGAAAGTGCTGAGGGTCACTGAAGCTAGTGCTAATGTGGCACTATTAAGTGGTGATGGTTAAGGAGATGCCAGGAGTGGCAGTGATGGCTATGTGTGTAGTGGCTTGGGTGGTGCATGCTCCTAAAGTGTCATGAAGCTGGTTTAGCAAGGTCAGCCTTGGCTTCCTTCTCTTGCACATTCTTTTGCCTTTGCCAGAGCAGCCTTGGCTTCCTTCTGATATTGTCCTTTGCCTTTGCCAGAGCAGCCTTGGCTTCCGTCTGGGCCACCTTGATCTGATCTACAAACTTGTTCACAGCTTTGTTCTCTGATGGCCAGACCTGAGGCTCAAAGCCCATGCATGGATGATGCCTAGTGTTCAGGAAGAAGGGTGACACCTGAGTGGCCACATGAACATGGTTGTTGTACTGAAACTCAGCATCTGAAAGCAGCTTGTCCCAGTCATCCTGATGCTCTTTGCAAAAGAGGTGGATGTACTACTCAAGCTCCTGGTTCATGTGTTCACTCCAATGGCAAAGTCAAAGCTGTTGACTTCTATGCAAAAGAGAGAGTTGTTGTCTGAGAAAAGGAGAACAAGCCCAGAGGTGACTGCATGCTTGAGAGTGTCAAAAGCAGTCTGCTTTAAGAGTTTCCAGCTTCAGGCAGTGTCCTTTGTAGTGAAGTTGAATAGAGGGCAGGCATGATGAAAGAAGTTCTGGATGAACCTCCTAGCTGGCTCAGATCTCTTTGATGGATAGTGGTGAGCACAGGGTATTTGCATAGATTTGGTTCCCAACTTCTACTGCCTCATTTGAAAACTCCAGATGATGGATGCTATAGAACCTCCCTCTCAGCTCTTCCTTCAGGGCTTTGCCACTGCCTCAGTCATCCTTGTAGAGAGCCTCTTTATAGGGAAACATCAGAAGTGGAAGGTCTAAAAAGTTGAGATCTGCAAAGAGGAAGTGGCCTGCACAGCAAGCTCAGATGGCCACACACTTTTGCACTTTAGCCCAACACTCTTTCTTGACTCTAGTTGCATAGGTGGAATACTTTTGGAGGCACTAGCTCATGGATACCTTGCTCAAGTCCAGTCTACTTCCAGGTTGTGCTCTTGAAGCTAAGTGAAACCAAGGATCATGTCTTGCTTGCCTAGGCTGATGACTGCAAAGACTGCACATTTGGCATGGGTCTGATAGCAAAGGACTAAATCTACAATGGAGCTGATGGCACCTGCTTCATTGGGTGTTCCATCAAAGTTGAACATCAGAATGAACTTGGAGAGCAGCTGCATGGTTAAGCCATGGCACTTCATGAACTCTGTGTTTAAAAACAGTTTGATTGCTCCACTATCCAAAAGGGCAGTGACCCTATGGATTTGTTGTGTGTCCATAGTCTCAATCTCCATGTTGAGGCACAGTAAGTTTGCTAAGAGAGCGGTGGCCACCACATACTGCTGGAGCAACTGGCATTTCCAAGCAGGGAAACCATGCTGATGGGGCTTAACTGGTGTGAGGGAGCATGGCTTGGGATCTGGAGGTAGCATTTGTACATCTGGAGAGGGGACTTTGAGATTCTTCTGTCTTAGAATGATTGACATCAGGGTGTGTATTTGCATTTTCTAATGACAGACATGTGAACCTGTTAGTACCCAGCAACAAAGGTGTACATTTCATTTGTCACTCAACTCAAAATCCTCCTCCAAGCCTGGGAGTGGAGTGCATGTGCCACTCTCCTTCAGGGTCAACTTCAGTGCTGGCTTATTTGGTAATGGGGCTCCAGCAGCATCCTGCACAACTAACAATTACAAGAGAAGCTACTCTTGCTCTGCAGTAGAGAGGTAGTGCACTTCCAGGCCTAGCAGGCAGTGCCATGCAAAGTGCCTCAGCTTTTTGCATTGCCCGCACAGTAGCAGTGCAGAGTAATGTTGCTAGGTGGCATCTACATCCATGGGGATGCCTAAGAGTAGCGGTCATGGTGCAGATGTGGCCAAAGCAGAAGCAAGCACTGAATGCAGAGAAGCAGGGACTCACCATCAGAGTAGAGCAATGAGCAGGGTGCATCCAGCATAGCTTCTGCCAGATCTCTATGAGCTGCCATTGGACTCAGACTACCTTGTACCAGGAAGCAATCTACTCATTGTTCAGACGGCCTTTGACAAGATTGTTGATACGCTCCATCAAAGCAGGATGCAGGCCATCTTAAAATGTGAAATACAATTGAAGACCGTCTGGGTAGACTGCTTGCTCAATTAAACACCTAGAAGGAGTTGATGTACTCATCCAACATCTGCTTTCTCTGCCCATATTAGAAGGTCTTGGCAGGCTATGAATGGCTTCCAGACCAGAATTAGGAGACTTGTTCTACTGCTAGGGTGACTTCCAGGAGTTGCGGCTCAATCACACAATTAGCAGAGGAATCCAAAGTTATATTAGGCATGATAATCAATGATACAATGGTAACTAATTATCCTGGGAAGTGGTGCAGGAGGTGGGTTGAAGCATAGTGAAATGCTAAAAATGAAAGTCCCCTGACACTTCCTCCACTGTGTGGATTTTGCCTCTACCACTTGCCTCTCCTCCACTCTTTCTGCCATCTCCTTTGTCTGCTCTACCATTTCTTTCACCATCTTTACCGTCTCTGATTGCTTAGAAAGAAAGGTTCTAACCTTCATAAGCTAATAATTTCCCTGTGTGCAGCATGAGCTATGCTGGTCATAAAGTGTTGCAGTTTGAGCAGACTGCTCATAGCATATAGCATACATTAGAAACTCCATCACAGTGTTAATCTCTGGCAACAGATTATCATTGCATATAAGTGCATGACATATCTCAGCTAGTATTCCATTCAAAAATGTTTTTGTGATCATAGAAGGTCTGGACGCTCATTCTAGCCTTGTACACTACAGTTTTAAAGGCTCTTCAAGCCTCTTTCATAGTTGCCACATTAACAAAGTGGTTGTACAGTCCAATAAGGACCTCTTTGAAGGTTCAATCATGCTTATTCCAATTTTTATGCAGGACATGTCTGTGGCACTAGTTCTATGCTTCTCTGTCTATAAATTCATGGAGTACAAAGATGTGCTCCTGATCCATGTTGCTCTTCCATAGCAGCATGCTGCTAAATGATAACATACATCCATGGCTCAGTCTTCCAACGGAGAATATTTATGTCCTCCTGCATACAGTTGAATATGCTTTCCTTCAGCTCAACAGAGTTTTACTCCATCTAGGCACTAGAATCTGACTCTAAGAGAGCCATCTACCAGGTAATTGAGATGGCCATGCATATGATCCATATAGATCCTATTTGCTTCATTTATTTCTGGCATGCTAGCATGCAGATTATGATGTGCAAGCATTGACAATGCCCTGAGTACTTGATATGGCTGCTAATCCCTCATTGAATGCTCTTGCCACAGCATCAATAGAAGCTTGGGGATTGGTGTTTCTGATGGTCAATCAAGGGGTCTCTGGTTGTTTCAATAATCTTGCTCATTGTGATCATTATTACAACAACCATGGCCTCAATCACTATGCTGGTCATTATCACCATTCTCACTACCTGTGTTTCTATCTGATTTTCTAATTCTTGTTATAAACTGTCACCACATGTTGTCAATTGGCATTACTCCCTCATGCCCTCCAAGCACTATACCATGATCATCTATCAACAACCAAATTTTGGTTGCAGATCCATTAATAGTTAACATGCTTGTTCCAATTATCCACTAAATGAACACGTCTTGCAAAACATTATAGTGTTGTCAGTTCTTCTAGCAGATGAACTTTGTGTGCCTCCTTCTTTATCATGATATTTTGCCAAGGCGTCTTGATTCTTCACAGGTCCACCACATTATCACTGTCTACTGTGGAAGAGTGAATCCTATATGACACAATTATATGTAAATCCTCAGTCTTTGCTCAATTGACTGAGGGTGCTAGCAACATGGTGTGGTATATATATATATATATATTTTTTGCTCATTATTCTTTAGATAAAGAGTGCATTGGCCAATGCAATACTGAGTGCTTTGTATTTCCAGATCTGTGTGCTTCTGGCCCAATGCTTGCAGTGAACTTGAATGCCAGATCGCAGGTTAGATGTCATAGTGTCAACAGGGGCTCTCAACTGCCCAATCAACTTCTACATGGCCTTGGGAGCATGCATTAACTAGATCACTATACTCTTGGCCATCATGCATCACAACCAACTTAGCACTTACATCATCCCTAGTCTATCATCTATGTACTAATGCCACCTTCCCTGCTTGACTTGTTGCACCATCATCATTCCATACATCTTCCTTGCCTATGCTCCCAAAGCAACACCCTGGCATGGACCTGTAGCTTGGAGCTCATCTACTATCACTAGTATATAAGTCATAGTATAGCGCTTGATGAATTCTTTGGTGGCCTCTTAATCTTGTTATTTTTACAAAACCAGCTGCTTATTGACATCCTATTATTCATTCTGAATGTAGCCATAGTTGTTTGTTTGATATCAGCTGCTCTTAATGTTGGCATGCAATGCTGAGTATAAAAAGTAGGAGCAAACATCAAAGCAGATATATTGGAGATTGAAAAGGAGTGAAGATGCTATGAATTCTAACAAAGTCACATTGTAGCAAAGTGGCTGCAAGGTGTACTAGCCAATGGATCTGATTGGAGTACTTGTCAGAGTGTCTGTAGTTAGTCTCTTCTGATAATACTGCAGAGCAAAGGACACACAGTTAATCATCTCATGTATACCAACCTTGAAATGAAATCTGAAAGAGGAGACAAAAAGAGAGAGAGAAAAGGCACTTTGCATATAATTTTTGATTGCAATCCTATTTCTCATTGTGGCATCATCAATTTCTCAACTAATGGCTCCAAACCTGTTTTTGCTTTTTTCGGCAACTTTTTGATAACAACTAAATATGGTAATGGAATGACTAGTTATGCAGAGGAAGTGATACTTCTTCCTTTTTCACAGAAAATTATTTAAAAATGACTCTCAAGCACATCTACCTGTTATGAGTTGAATCACTGGCTGCCTCCTTGCTTACAAGGCACTCAAATTACCTCAATTCATCAACACACATGTTCTTAATTAAACAGTGGAATTGGGCAAGTACTCCCTGAGGAACATATTCTTCTTGTATATGAGGCTCCATTGAGACACAAATCAAGAATGCAATAAAAAGGGCTCTGAGTCAGACAGATAATGAATTTACCATTGCATGCACTGTCCTGGAGATGCTAGGAGAAAATAAGTTGAAATAAGTTGTGTGTCAAGCACTTGTGGACCTAAGTGAATGATTTGGTGTGGCAAACTTGATCTGTAAGTATTGGAGTAGACAAAGGAGATCACTATACTATACTGTGATTTTTATCTAAGAGAAATATAGAAGATGAGTGAAATGATTCAGCATGGCAAAACTTGATCATGAATCATGGAATTAATATCATGATAGATCAAGAAGAGATGAATACATATAAAATTTTGACGTCAAAGAAATACATGAACAACAATGGACAATTAAGATAGAAGGTGGCACTGTCAAGGTAGCTGTGTGATGAAAATACCTCTCAAAACAACAAAGATCATTATAATCATGAGATAGTGCAAGATCAACCTTTACTTCTCACTTTTAATTCAGAAATTGAGAAGACTCAATAAGCAAGTTTGGCATGGCAAATTGATGACAAGCATGTGTAATATTGATGGTTGGTGTGTAGAGACTGAAAAAGCTGGGAGTCTGAGGGTGGGTGAATCAGGAAGTATGAGAACAAAGATTGATTTGGAACTACTACGGTGTTTCCACAAATAACCCACCTTTATACAGCCACAGCTAGATATAAACTTTGCAAGCTGCAATAGACTAATATTCTTGAGTGAAACCCTTGTAATTGAGTAAATATCTGTAGATACAATTTAAGACACATTTCTAACCGCTGGTAGCTCTGATGACACATATTTTATGTAAAACAAGAATGGATAGGCAGACATACTTTTCAATGAGCCCAAGAGAGAATATATGAGACCAAGTAACCAGACTGATGTAATTTGCATAATTTCCAGTTATAATATAATGGCACTTTCAGTTAGTAAGTGACTACAATGGCTGAGGTAATGAAATCATTAATCTAAGGACATAAGAGACATGTGGTATTGAGATACACACAAAACAAGGCAGATATACTCCAAGAAACGCTGTAATTTGCAAGATGGTGGAAAGAAAAGCAAAGAGAGAATGATGTAATGCTGGTATACATGTTGGCATGCTATTTTCATGTAAGACCACCAATGAATCAGATGGAAAAAGGAATAGCTTGAACATACAGAGAGACCCCATGCACAAGCTTAGACCTCTAACAAAAAACAAGGAAGAGTCTAACCAACTGACCTTGTCACTTATTGAGAGGGAGAGACTTCATTTGACATGGAGACTAGGTTTGATCAATCAAATCAAATCACGACATGAGGGCCCATGTTTGGACTTTGAATCACATAAGCAATCAGAGGCAGAAATCTGAGTGAGTTGGACATTTATTTCATTGTAGGCACATTAGTATGTACTTGATTCACATATGAAATATGAGTGAGAGGGCAATATAAGGAGGGTCACTGTGATGCTGGTGATTTGACATTTGGCAATTGATTGTGATTTGTGAGGTTATTAAATAGGAAAGCAAGGAACAGTGATGTTAATACTATATATGCATGTACATATGTAAGAAGTACCCATGGCTGCAATGAGAAAGTAAGAGGGAAAAATTGGAATGTGATGCAAGTTGTGCAACAAGAGAAGGGGAGATAGGAAAGATGTTTGTTCCTTGATGAGATGGGAAAGAAAACAGAGCAAGAGGCTTATTCATGATGGGAGTAATATACATATATGCAACACAGAAGGATATGTATGATTAGGATGAGACAAAGTTCAGATAAAGAGCAGCAAATGAAGGATGGTAATCTGGTAATATAATACAAGTGCAAAAGCAAGTCACTTTATTATGTCCTAAGCTCTTACTTCCTCCCAAGGAACAACAAGCAGATGGTGCCATGGTACATCATGTCATCAGCAGGCAACTCAACCTTTATGCCATGCTATCCATGGTTGCACCATCAAAGTACATCTGGAACCTGTCATGACCCACTACCAACCTCTGGGACTTAGGCTCGGCCCTGAGACTCCAACCCCCCCAAACCCACCCCCACGACCATCCTGGGCCTGGATCGTTACCTGGCCAACCACCTCAGCAACCCCCAGCCATCATCACCTGTCACCACCACCAGCCACCGCCACCACTGGCATCCTCCTTGGCCATCACCGCCGTGATCACCACATCAGTGCTGGCCTCGGCTATCACACTGCCCATGACTGCCACATCAGCGCTGGCCCCAGCTATCTCTGAGACTTCCCCAACTGCAGCTGCCACATCAGCACCAGTGCTGGCAACACCTGGCACTCCCCTGGCTTGTGCCGAGACCCCCATCACGCATCATGATCATGCATCACCACCGACCTGACCTCCACATGCCACACCCCGCTTCTGCTCACCTCCTCACCGCTACATATCTCTGCGCTCCCAGAGCAAGACCTCCCATGCCACGCGACATGTCGCAACCTCCACCGCCGCCTTGCACATTCCCTGGATCTCACCCTGAGCCCTGGCGCTGCAACTCGCCACCAGGACCTGGGCCTGAGCCCTGGAGCTTACTTACTGCACAGTATATAAGTCGTAGAGTAGCAAGTAGTACTTTAGTCTTGATATTGCCGTACCTCTCATATTGTTTCTTTGTGTCTTGTCTCTGTCTCGTAGTCTTGTGCATCCTGGTCTCTGTTTTTTGACTCTGTTTCATTTCATATCATACTTGTCTCGTATCTCCTCCTATTTGTCATCTCTACTTGTCTCCTACTCTAATTCCATCTCTGCTTTACTCTTCCTGTCGCTTTCAACCTCTAAGTTCTCCTTGTTTCTTTTGCCTCCCGGCCCAAGTCTCAACTTGTTCTGTTTCCACTTCCCCTTATCTTATCTTGACTCTTTCCCCTTTTGGCTTGTTTGATCTCTGCACCTCTTGCTTCCATCCCCAGGACTCACTAAGTCCCCACATCTACCCCAGCCTTTTACTCGTTAATCCCCGGGACTCACTCATGCACCAGCACTCACTTGTTCCATTCTCTTGCACTCCCAGGACTTGCACCTACCCCCAGCACTCGTCCCTAACCCCTCCCTAGCACTCACCCTCCAGCCCGGCATTACCAGCAATCCCCCGCTCACACTCCCAGCCCCGCTTCAGTCTCCTACACGTCATGCTTTTGCCGTACACTGCGTCTGTGGACACCATGCACACCACATAAGGTATTTGCCCAGTGGACTGAGCCCCTGTAGTCAGCAGAACCTGACAGAACCAAGGATGGCAGCTGTGTCCACAAACAGGGTATTTGTTTTGTAAGGCTATGTAGGTACAGACTAAGCCCTGACTCATGTATGGACACAAAAATAGAAGACATACTAAGCAAAACGGACAACATAGTAGACACTGGTAGCAACATCCATGCTGTCTTCCTTGTCAAGATGGGCAGGAGCTTGACATGGTGGGTGTTGAGGTATCACACAAAGTGAAATGGCATGCCATAACTATAGGAGACATACTATGGCCAATGATCTACTGATGAAGGCATAGGTGCAACACTTGAACAGGAAAGAGAGTATGGTATACTCTGATTGTCTATCAACAACTCATGATCCTACAAATCTTGGTTGCACATGCATTGATAGTTGATGCACTTGTTCCAATTGTCCACTAAGTGGACATTTCATGTGACATATTGTTAATTTCTCTGGCATGCAAGCTTGATGTGCCTCCTCCTTTATCCTGATATGTTGCTAAGGTGTCTTCATTCCTTGCAAGTGTGCCATGTCTTCACTGTCTACAGGGTTAGACATCATAGTCTTAACATCTGACAGTGCTCCACTTGTACTGGCTTGCTATCATGTCCATATCCTCCAATGGAAACACACTGCACTTGGACAAAGTCAAATACATCAGCAAAGGCAGATTTGTTGCTAGGAGTGACAATCCTGAAGCAAACAATTTCTCTCCCGGTCTAGATACAGGGTTAAAAATTGTCTTCATCTGGAATATGAATAACCCACCTGGCATTCTAAAACTCTCACTCATATTGCAAGTTAGCTTGTCCTCCTGCTTCAGCAGGGGTTGGTATATTGATGCTGGGGGAGTTTCACCCATTTGATAAGCTTCACCTGGCTTTGCAGAACCCAAACTAGGTGGCTGTTTACCAGAGCTGGCCATGTAAAGAAGTCATTGACATGGCCAAAAGAAGTTGCAAAGTTTGATGAGTGTTGCCTCAAATGATAAACAAGAGCCAAAGTCTAAAGCCAATAGCAGAAGATTCAGAAGAAATGTAGCTGATGGCTACAGATAGAATAATCTTGGCTGGTTCACACAATAGCTTAAGATGTACAATCAATACTGCAGAATTTCTTGCACCACTTTTCACCCTAGCTTGTAGAATGTGTTGAGACACGCTGACTTCAGAGGTCCTTTGGAAAAATCATCTAATATGTGCTGTGTGCATTTCCAGTATGGACCATTGCTATTTACTGACTTTGTCCCAGATGCTATGTGGCCCTTTCTCCTTGTGAAGACCTTCTTCTCATGCATAATTTGATAGAGAGTTATGCTCAAGTCTACCACTTTCCAGGATCTCTGTTGAAGGCAATCCTATCCATTCAGTTCAAAAGACAAATCACATTCCAAGGTGCTTGAGCCAAAGATGGCAAGATTGCTGTCTATGGGAGTGATCATAGGACTATTTATCTTCTGGATATGGCAACACAAGAAGTCATCCAGCAATTGCCTATGAGAGGTAACAGTTGCCACCACCCAACTCTCAAATGGTCATCACATTATTATTGGTGGATCTAGCTCTGGCAACTTTTGTGCATCTGTATAGTTGAAGCAAGTGAGCAAGGGATGTGATCATTTCTCTAACTAGCAATAACTGATGTTGAACACATAACTAGTCTGACAAACCTTATAACGAGCCTGCTTCTGTCAGGTTCTGCTGACTATAGAGGCTCAGATCACTGGGCAAATCCTTATGTGGCATGCACAATGCCTACAAATGCAATGGTACTATCAAGAGCATGGGGTGTGTGAGACCGAGGGTGAGACCAAAGATGCAAGTGGTAGACAAGCAAGGGGAATACAGGTCACACTAGGGCAAGAGTGTGAGTGCTAGGGGTGTAGAAGAGAGTTGGAAGACAAGTGCTAGGGTGAGAGCAAGTCTTGAAATGGCAAGGAGAAGTTGAAAGACAAGCACTAGAGCAAGAGCAAGTCCTATGGCCATAAATTGAGAGACCGGGGTGAGTGAGGGGAATTTAGCTAGTCCCAGGATCAGAGATGAAGGTGTGGAGATCTAACTGAGCCAAAAAGGAAAAGAGTTGAGATAAGAGATGGAAGGGAAACTGGAATGAGACAAAGACCAGGAACAAGAGAAGAGAGTGAGTGAGTCAGAGGCTTAGAGGCTTGAGGCAGAGAGTGAAGAAAGCAGAGATTAAATTGAAAAAGATACAAGATGAGTAAAAATAAGAGACACAAGACGATACACAATGAGTACAAAATGAAAATTGAGACATGAGATAAGAGATAAGAGAAAAACAAGATCAAAACACAAAACAAAACTGGAAACAGGTAGCAACACAGGTAATATCAAGAGTAGAGTACTAGATACTACTCTACAACTTAAATATGGTGGACAGTAGGTAGGCCCCAGGGCATAGGTCTAGACTCCAATGATGAATCGCAGGGCCAGAGCTCATAATGAAGCTCAGAGATCATGCAAGGCAGTGGCAATTGTTGAAGTAGGTTGTGCAGCGCAAAAGAGGCTATCAAAGGAAGGCCCTTGCTTTAGGAGCATGGGAGGCATGGAATGTCAAGGAGGCAAGAGGGCAAGCAAGGAGGAGTGTGGAGTGCAGAAGTTGGGCCTGCAGGTGGATGAAGCACCAAAGATTGCTAGAGCTGGTGCTGATGTGGTGGCAGTGGACAGTGATGGTCAAGGGGTGCTGGGGGGTGGCAGTGATAGTTGCTGAGGGGTTGGTTGCATAGCAGTCCAGGCCCAGAACATCATATGGTAGATTTGGAGAGGTGGGAGTCCTGTGACTGAGGCTGGGTACCAGAGGTGGTTGGTAGGTCATGACAGCTTTGGCACATTTGATGACATGTATAGACAACTGATCACAAAATGCATAGCATAGTGTCATTTTGTTTCTATGCTTTGCAATTGCAATCAAGTCCTTTTTTCCTGCTCTAGCCTTTTCATCCCTGAATGTAAGTTTGATGCTTCCTAGTTGCACTCACTGATTGAATTTGTCTTTCAAACTCCATCCTTCTTCTGAGATCCATACTTTCAGCAGTGCTGCATATCCCAGGCATTGTTACTGAAGCTACAGTTGTTTTTACTAAAAAAAACACATACAATGGTGGAGCAGGCAGCATCCACTCAAACAGCCCTTGTTTTGAGTACTGGTGTCTTACATCATGTGGAAGGGGTGGAGCCAAACAGACTTCTCTCAGTTGCATGTATAGCAATTGTCCAGCCTAAAGTAGTCACTCAGACAGTGACTGCTTTACAATTGGAACCTCAGATTGTAATGGTGTTCCTCACTTGGTGGAGGAAAGTACACCTCTCATTATTCTGCATCAATCTAAGTGCAACTTTATACACTGCATGACTACAGAATCAGCATGAAGTTTAGTTAAGTTGATGAACCAAGAGTGTGCTTGTGACTTTGTATCACATGTAAGATTATCTGTGATGTTGGTAATCCATCTTTCTGTGCCATCTTTCTGCTTCTTCTATTTCCAAGGCTTTTCTTTATGAATGACAACAGCAAGCATTGAGTCTGCTGGTGCACTTATGCTAGGTGCAAGGATGAGAAAAATATCAAGTACTGAAAGAGGGTGTATGGTCTCTTCTTGCATGTTGAAGGAGCATAATGATATGGACCAGACAGCACAGGTCACTGCCCATGTCAACACCTCTTAGAAAGCAGCTTTGGCAGCCCATAATGCCAAACTGGCTCATACAATAGATAATGTTCCAATTGGCAGCCTCACCTTACATCCATTTGTGGGTGAGCCATCTGAAGAAGATATTTAGTTTCTCAAGATAAAGAAACTCACATTTCTCCTGAAAGATATTGAGAATACCTTATGCTCTCTGTGTGCAGAGCTATTAGTGATAGGAAATGTTTCTGCCCAACCAGATGATAAAACTTTGTTGAAAAAAATGACAACACTGAGTAACATCAGGCAAGGAGTGATTGAACAAAGAACTAGACTGAGTTCTATGGCAACATCAAAGATTCCAGCTGTGGTAGAAAGCTATATGGCAGTCAGAGTTGTGTATGACAATGTCTTTTTGCTCCTCAAAGCTACTACCCAGTCATGACAGGATGCACTGCAGAAGAACATCAATGTCTCCTGAGCAGCTGCTGGGAATGCATTTGATAGTGGTGGATTTACCCAACTTAATTTTGAGCTACTATCTACTAACATGTCTTTGCTGTAGCTGCACACTTTTAGGAGTTGCACTTATTCTGCAGGCAGTGATTCTCATGATTGCTTTTTGCCATGTTATCCTTTGCTTTCCTTGTTGTGGCACATACTGGCTCTATGAAATGTGTGAAAAAATTTTGAATTTAGTCGTTGAAACAGTTCCTGCTGCATTGCAGCCATTCTCATTCTTAACTTCTGGTAAATTTCCTCATAACATTTGCTCCATGATGAAGTTCCTGAAATTGGAAAGAGAATCAGGACTTTATGCAGCCTGTCTAGCATACCATACAACCTCCCACACAGTCTAGAGGAGCAGCTAGGATAGAAAGAACCGCAAGATTGAGGAAGAAGACATTCTCAGCAGCATTCCTGTATACTCCCAGTGCTGCACTGCAAAGTGCCACATCTGCAAGTGTAAAAAATTACTTGTTCAGCCAAAATCAATTGGAGAGTGGAAACTCACAATTTTCATCCTTATGTGCCTTATGCTGTTTTGAACCTTACAGACTGGCTTGTGGGCTTGCTTTTGTATGAGGGATATGAGCAAAAGATGGATAAAGTATGAGAAAAGATAGTTGTTCCAGTAAACAGGAAAATAAATGATATCTTCTAAGGAGCCACCATAACTCATCTCAGCATGTGTAATAGCAACAGCGCTGGTTATTATCTGTTCTCACATGGCATTGATTTTTTCAACTTTTTAGGCAATATCTAGAAAATGCTCAAGATATTGTCAATAGTTCAGTGTTTGATGGATTAAGCTTTTCAGGCTACTGTATTACAAGCAGTCATTGTTCCTTGTTGTTAATATCATGCACAAGCTCTTTCTTGGCTTGATCAAGAAGCATTTCCACAGCATCCTTGGCTATGATAAGGGCAAGACAAAGAAAGGTCATGATAGAGGCAAACCCACAAAAGGCCTTGTTGTCAAGATATATTTTTCAGTGGACAATCTCCGACCAAAGAACAAAACAGAGGAGAGAGAGGTTGTGGTATTTCAGCTGCTGATCCAATGACGGATATTGATCCGTGATTGCCTGGCACTGCCACCATTTCGGCGATCTCCCAGCCATCAGTTGTCGACGTCGGCCGTCGTGCTCTCCTTAGTCGCCTCGTCATTGATCGCCTCGGGTTCCACTTTTATTTTAACTCCTCAGTCTCTGCCTCGTTCTTAACCTCCTCTGATCCTGTCTCACTGATTGCCTCAGCCATCTCTCCAACCTCCATAGCTTCCTGGACCTCATTCCTCGCTTCACCGTATTCATTGACCCTGATACTCCCGCCGACATTCTTTTCCAGGCGTGGTCTGCAAGGGCTAATTGTGGTAAGCCAATCCTGCTCAAAATACTAACTACGCCACCGTATGAACTATTTCTGACGCCAGATAACGTTAGGTCCGACCAATACAAGGGATCGAGGTTTGAGATTCTTTCGCTCTAGGACTTATACCGCCAGCCCTTACGTAAGAGCGCGACATCTGAATTATCTCGCAGCCTCATGCTATGAAGCACGCCCTTTGCAGGGTCCCTGGGAACTACGATGAGCTGAAACCCCTGAAATAGGACTGCCAACCGCATGCCGTCGATCCAGATACCCATACAGGCTGGAGACAACTGTGGGTGGAGCCATTGCTAGACCTTCGGCATCGGATCACTCTAGCAATTCCACACCTCCAGACTAGACGTGGAGCTCCATCTCCCTTGTTCCCTTCCACTATCGCCTCCCGATGTTACAAAAGTGCACATTTGAGCAGAAACGACCTCGTATGCCACACGTTCAAGGAAGATTTGCGGCGGAAGAACGAAGTATTTCGGGCAAATCACTTCATAGAATCGTGGCAGCGATGACATTCGCCGTATGAATGCGGGAAAGGTGACGGCGCGCGATTCAGGAAAAGTATACGCGAAAATGAAGGCGAAGCAAGCAAGTGTTCCCAGTCCCTCACAGAGGGTGAAAATCCAAGTAGACCAAACCAGCTGTTTCTTTCCCAAAGCAGGAACATGCGGATGTTCCGAAAAAAAAAACATAAATGAGCAACTGACGCACGAGCCGAGCCAGTCTAGAGAGCCCCACGCAACACCGCCTCACGGAGTTGCGGCGGTCATCAGATGAACCATCTAGGACGCTCGGGGCACTCCGCAGCAGCGACATACGGGCGATCGCGCTGTGCATGCGGAGAGGCGGGGTCGCCTCCGCACCACTCTGCCCGCTCCCGCGATATGGCGCTGTAGTTCACAACGGCGATTTTACCCCCACCTCGTCGCCAGGGGGCCTGAGCGGGCACGGGGGCGCCTGACGAACTTGATCAGCGTGAAGAGGCAGAGGGGGTGATGAAGGCGAAGGCGCCGGTCAAGGCGGCCTGGACGTCGCTGCGTGGGAAGGGCAGAGGGCTGAAGCCGTCGGAGAAGTTGCAGACCTCCCGCCATTGCCCCTTGCCGGCGATGGCTGCGTTGTGAAATAGGTCGAGTTGCAATCTTTCTTCGGGAGGTTGCGAATGAATGCACTCACTTCAGCACGGTAGACGAACGCGTCAAGAGGGATGTCAGAATGGTGGCCGAAGACGTGCACGTCCCTGGAGCGCTCGGAGGTTCAGTTCTTGAACTAAATGTGGAGGAAGTCACGGAGGTCTGGGGAGAGATGCGGCGAAGCTCGATCGCGATGGCGGAGTAGTTGGCTGGCGTAAATCGTCGATTAGACGTCAAAGAGATGCGGACAAGTGGCCGTTCTTGCGAATGCCTTTGTCCGTTCTTGCGAATGCCTTTGTGTTCAGGATGAATGAAGGGCCCCGCGTGAGTGAGGTAATGATCGGAGCGGCGTGCGGCCAGCGACTACACGTTTGTATTTAATTAGATCGATCGAGATGACGTCAGAAGAAGACGAACTGCTTCCAATTCCAGTGATTTGCTTGTGGAGAGTACGCCGTCCTCGTCGAAGTTAACAAAGCTGCGGGCTTGCTCAATGACCTCTGCCGTTCGTCACTCGAAGTAAAATTGGCTCTCGTCCGAATCTGTCTCGTACTGTTTTTTAGCCTGCGTCAGCCGCCCTAAAAGGGCAGCTTAAATTTTTTGCCATGCATTTTTTTTCGAGGCGACGGGCCAGGTATAAGCTAGGTATTGAATGTAGCGGCAAGAGGAGTGCACGCTTACAGGGCAATCGGCCCAGCTCTCCACCGACCTGTCATTACCAGGCTCAGCCGTCTCAACTAAGCGTCGCGAACTGTCAAACTCACATCACATCGAAGCGAGATCCACATACCGGGAACGTGTTAACGCCCGTCAATGGGTGCAGCGATAGCCGCGTTGTTCGCAATCTGGATTTTTTCACCTTTGTTAGGCGGGAACAGATCCTGGAGAAGCGCGATCGCCGAATCGAAGACAACGGTCCCCTCTACGCCGGCCTTTACGCGTGCTTTGGCTTCGCTGCTGTCGACGAGGCGCATGCGCATGTCATTGATGTAGGATGGGAGGGAGCTCTCAAGGTACGCTGAGCAGAGGGGCCTTGAACCTAGCTGGAGCGACTCGCCCTGTCGAGGATGCGCGACACGGTGAGCGCGTCGACGAGGAAAGAGCGGAGGTAGGTACACGAACCTGGCCAAGGGCGGCAGTCTCGGCACTGGACCCGGCATACGGGTACGGGTCCTGGTACAAATTGGAGCGGTCGCCGTTTTGCGCAACGACGATGATTCCTGAGAATTTTGAGAGCAACGTAGCGGAGTGTGAGAGAGGATATGCAGCGATGTACCTCCCGCTGCAATGCCGGGACTCTTATAGAAGCAGAGTCATGGCCGTGCGGCTTTAATACGTCGTAGGGTCGGAAACCCAGGCTGGGGCATGGCGTTGAGGGCCACCGGTGAGTTGGATTAGCTTTGCTTGGATTCATGTTGACTAAACGGCGTTGTTCGGCACTGGATTCGCGCTCTGCACCTGTAGACTCGTTCGCGGCGCCGTCCACCTGCGAGGCGCTGCCCAGCCATGGACCCGCGGCGGATTGTTCAGCGTCTGGCCAGCCCTGTGGAAGCAACGCGGCGTTGTACAACTCGCACTTGTCTGGGCGCTTCGTGACCGCACCAAGTGGGAAAAAGAAAGAAGAAAGCGGCGTCGATTTCGCCCTCTAACGCCAACAGGAAAAAGAAAGGGCAGAAAAAAAGCAAGGCGTAATTTTGGCGACACACTCACATGACTAGGGGCGACGATTGCGGCTTGATGTCTACAGCGAGGATCTATGCGCCTTGTTCTCCCCGCTGCCTGCCGTGGCTTGGATTTATCATTCAAATTTTCAAACTCCACGATTTTTTGCGAGGAGAAATTGAAACCGTGAGAGGCCTTTGGGTACAGGCAGCAGCGACGGAGTGTAGTTCGAAAATTGGCACAGCAGGTGCCCCAATAGAGGCGGCACAGACGGGGGTCTTACTCTGTGCCGTCGCACTGGGTACAGGGCGTTAACCTTGCGGCTGTGTCGAAAAAAGTCTGAGCCGTGCAGTGGGTGTCTCGGACCCCATGTCTGCTTTGGGCTGACGTCGCAGACCAGTGGCGTTCCTCTTCCGTTTTTCTCTCGGAGGCTTCGTAGGCGACAGCGGCGCAACTGAGCCGCGCGGTGTAAAGAATCAATTTTTACAGCGTCAGCTTAGAGTCACGTCCTTAGCAGGGAAGAGCCTGTCAAAATTGGCGCGCCATTCCTTGGGGCTGGCAGACTTCCACTGGCGCTCGCGAACATAATTCCTGAGCCTGCAGCGTCGACGCGTGGCCTCTGCGACTTGAGTTCGTTGTCCGTCGGAGAGTACGATGTGCGATGGCTCAGTCGCTCTTTTCGAATTAGGAACCTTGTTGGCGACGTCGAGTAAGAACTGCCGGTAGGTCTTGCTCATCCACTTCCTCACGTCCTTGGGACCTTCATCGCTGCCGTAGGCATCGCCATCGTCGTCGCCCGTCTCATTGTCAGAGCCCCCGTCACTAGCTGGAGGGGGCGTCTCCAAGGTGAGCGACGCCTTAGGGTTATGGCAGACAGAGATTGATAGGCTCAGCTCCAGCCTGCTATATCCGGTTATATGGGACGTTTTCTATACGTGTACGTGATTAATATCAAATGCAGGGTCGGATTCAGATTAAACCAAATGGATTACAGGCTCCGTGGAAGCTGCAAGGCGGCGTAGATCTACCAAAAGGCAGATAAAATCTTGTTAGGGAAAAGAAACCTCAATTTGTGACAGAGCAAAGCAACTCAACAAATAAAAACACTGATCCATCAACGGGGCTCCCAATATGACTTCGCTCCTTTCGCCGGGCCGCACGACGCCATCGCCTTTGTTGATAGCACGCGCTCCTGGGTGTAGCTAGGATCAGGCGCGATGGCTATGGGGGGGCATGCATCGGGCTGAAACGCAGGCCAGGATCAGTCTGCACATTGCAGCCCCGGGGTTGAACTTGAAACTTGGCGATCTCTGATAAGGAAATGTCCGCAATCATATTATTATGTCAGATTTTTCTACTGACTTCTTTCTATTGCTCTTGCAACTTCTCCTAGACCTCAGCAGAAGTAACGCAGCGAGCGCGTTTCTTTTCCTGCGTGGGATGCATAAGGACTGCATACTCGAGCCCGGGAATGCCTTGCCGAGTGCCATTCTGCGTTCCTGCTTTTTTTGACGCCGATGCCGACGCGTCCTTCATGGTCGCTAAAGGGTTGACTTTGTGACTTTGACTGCCTCCGCCAGGCAGGGTTTGCGTGGATGCACAGGGACTGCATACTCGAGCCCGGGAATGCTTTACTGAGTGCCATTCCGCGTTCCTGCTTTTTTTGACGCCGGCCGACGCGTCCTTCATGGGCGCTGAAGGGTTGACTTTGATTGCCTCCGCCAGGCAGGGTTTGCGTGGATGCACAGGGACTGCATACTCGAGCCCGGGAATGCTTTACCGAGCGCCATTCCACCTCCCTACTTTTTTTGACGCTGACGCGTCTCTCATAAGATTCGCCACTAAAAGATTTTGACTACCTCTGCCAGGTAGGGCTCATCCCCTCGACAATCTGCATGCTTATGGGCGTTAGACGCATTCAAAGGGCGCTTATTTGGGCGAGCGCGTTTTTTCTCGCGTGGATGCACAGGGGCTGCATACTCAAGCCACCTTTTTGACACCGACGCGTGCCTCATGAGACCTCCGCACCTGTGCGCTTTAGACGCGTTCAAATGCGTTTACTCAGGGGCGTGCTCTTTCTTGCGCAGATTGCAAGGGCTGCGTTCTTGAAGTCGCCACTTGCCACTGTTACTCTGCCTGCCGCCTCAGGCGATGCTCAGCCCTCTGCGACTGCCGCCTATTCTGTGGGCAAATCCAGGCAAATCCAGGCAAGAAGCGAACGACTGGAGCTTGGGACAGGCGTAGCAAACCCCCCGCCGCTACCCTTGGGGACGGCTTCGCAGGAAGACGAAACTCACGTAACTAGAATGGGTTGGAGGGCTGACTTACAGGCCCGTGAAAACGTAGAGCCATTGGGGGCAGCGGAGTAGTGGGGTGGCAGGGGCAGCGGATTGCTCACCTAGTGGATGACGTTTTGCCTGCCGCGCCTTTGCGACCTTTGTAACGGCGCCTGTCACGGACATGACAAGATGCTGAGGCAATGCCAGCAATGCAGTGGCCCATCCTATCAGGTTGATATCATCCCATGAATTGTATATAATCATAAGTGACGAGCTAAATGAATAACGATGGTTTGCGGAGGTCATGTGTTTGTTCAAGTATAATCTTGCTTTATGTAGCTTTGTTATGAATAAAACTCACATCTCTTTATAATTGTCACAGGAGGTAGAAAGCTCCACAGTTGCGCTCATTCTTGCACAGCGCCATGCCAACGCCCCCTGTCCATGGCACCCTTGTCTCTATCTTTCTCAAAGGCAGCGGTGCTCCCTGGAACTTCGCTCAATGGAAAGAAATCACTGGAGTACGCCACGGACTTTTCCCAGAAAAGGATGAGCACCTACCTAAGACTTGGAGCCGTGAAATGGCGAATTTTGTCCAGTCTTATTTCCAGCAATACTCTGAGAAGGCTTCAGAGGATGACCGTTTGAAATTTGCTGCCGCAATTCGTGGCTCTGCTCAGGTACCTGGGCGTGACGTCTGGCGCAAATATGTTGTAGAGCTCTGGAAGGAAGGGAAGATTCATGCCCTCATCACCAAAGTCCTGTCGGATTTGGAACTCCATCCTCACACCCTTGCTATTGCAGCTGGAACACACGAATGGCCGGCTGCTAGTACTTATACTGCTCTCGCCATTGATGACGTGGCTCTCCAACTTTTTGGGGATGAATGTCTTGACCAGCTTGGCCGCGTCATCAGTCCTTTGCGCAACCCTGTGCAGGCCCTCATTCAACGGACGTGGATTTATCTCCACAATCAATTTTCTCGCCATAGAGCGCGGTTCAAAACTGTGAAAGCAAGCGCTATTGAAGCTTTTGAGGGCGAGTCGCCATCATTTTCTTTCAGTTCCGTTTT
Organism: Termitomyces sp. T69sscA; assembly: GCA_017657225.1. Taxonomy (NCBI): domain Eukaryota; kingdom Fungi; phylum Basidiomycota; class Agaricomycetes; order Agaricales; family Lyophyllaceae; genus Termitomyces; species Termitomyces sp. T69sscA. The sequence goes on from JAGGAQ010006133.1 coordinate 27,896, forward strand.
ATTTACGCCGTATTTTCAGACCTGAACAAGGCACACCTCACAAAGAAGGAACTCAGGAGTGCAATTGTGAAGGTGGCCCGTTGGAAATCCATAGCTGAGGCTCTCCAAGTTGATGAGGCTCAGCTCAATGACGTTAGCTGCCAGCTAGATGAGCTGATGGTAAAGCTAGGTGCTCCAGAGCGTGCCACTAACGTCAAGAGAGCTAGCGGTGCGGCTCTTTATTGTGTATATGAGACAATGTCTGACCGCGTTTTTTGACCGCATGTTAGAGGCAGCTAGAGTAAACGCAAAGGCTTTGAAGAGTCTTGCGTCAGAGGAGGACGTTGCCGACGTCATTGCGTTGTATCATGACATTTTCCCAACTTCTGAGCAGCTTCTTGATGCTCAACCACTCAATCAGCAGCATGCGACGTTAAAAATCAAGCTTGTAAGCTCATCAGAGGGCAGTGACCCTGGCACTGAGGTGGAGTCAACGCTTTCACCCGATGAGCTTGCCAGAAATCTTGGTTTCTCAGCGGATCGCCTTCCTAGAATGTTCAACGCCTATCGCCATTGCGGAGGCCTCAGCGCATGGGATCCCTCCAATGCAAATGTCTTCAACGCCTTGAATCCCGACTCAGAACTTGAGCCCATATCTCTTCATTGGCACCAGCTTGCCGGCATTCATGCACTATTGCGCATGAACTTCTCTGAGGAACCAAGGGAGTCATGCAATGGAGCACTTATTGCAGACGACGTTGGCCTTGGGAAAACGTATCAAGCTCTTGCAACAATTTGTTGCATTACTGACATTGCAATGAGGCAACAAATGCATAAGCCTGTTCCGCCTCTAATTGGTATGCGCCCACGTTTAGCCCTTTTGCCACAGTCTGCTTACGTTAATGCATGCCTTTCTTCAAGCGGCAAGACCGTATCTAGGCAAACGCGACGCCCTTCCTGTAAATGCGCACCTCATTTTAGTGCCAGGGACGCTACTCGGGCAGTGGGATGCAGAGGCTCGGACAGTAGCAAAGGCACGAGGCTGGGATATCCTTCAGTACAGCGCTGGTAAAGAACTTCGTGAAAGATTTTGGAGCAGCGATGGACCGTACCAAGCCTCAAAACTCCCCAGGGCACATTGCATAATCCTTGCTTCACACTCAGTGAGTTTAACTTTCTATTGCGTTGGCTAAGATGCTTCTAATAAAAATTCAGGCATTGCAGCAGGATTTTTCATCTTTATACCACGCTGTGAACAAGCCTAGAGGCTCTACACTTCCCTGGGAGCCTCCTAAAAAGAAGCCCTCTTATGCTCAAACAGTAGAGAAAACGCTGTACAGCTTGAACTATCTCTCTGTCACCATTGATGAAGCACATTGCTTCAAGAACGTTGGCTCAAGGCATTCGTCAGCGATTCTTATCCTTGAAAAGGCAATTTTCCGGTTTATTATGACCGCAACGCCCCTGCAAACTTCAACAAAGGTAACGTGCTTGTTCTCATTGCGCTGCTAGTGGCAGTAGTCTAATAAGGCCGATAGGATCTTGCAGGGATGGGCAGATTAGTAGGCCTTCCGTACTTTTTTACCAAAGAGGCCTTTGATCAAGAGCGTGCTGACCTCAACGCGGTTCGACGTGCCAAAGTTGATGTAGGTGACGCAGAGGGTGTTGTGGCTGAGCTTCAGTCATTAATCGCACGCAATATTCAAAGTCATTTTGATGGCCGCATTTTGCGACGAACGGGGGACTCTGTAGATTGGAAGAATGAGCCGCTCATCAAGCTACCTGGTTACAGGGACGTAACAGTTTGTGTAAAGTGCACTAGCCGTGAGATGGAGATCTTTGACCACCACGTTGATAGCGAGAAAGAGTGGTAAGTGCTTTTTCCGCTTTTAAAATTATACATGCATTGAAGTCTCTTTAACAGCTTCTCAGCAGCAAACGGCGTAATAAAGGCAGTATCTAGGAGCTTTTACACGCCTCATAAAATGTGTATGGGCTATGCTCGTCGGAATTTGGACGATGTAATTCCCTTTTTTGCCACTAAAGAAGAGTGGGATCCCGTCAAATCAACGAAGATTGACACGTGCGCAAGAATGGCCCAATATATTCTCAAACGTGACGATGCGCCGCCAATGACCTTTGAAGACGGCGCTGTTCAATTCCCTGAAGTGGCCGACCCTCAGCCTGGAGAGAACGTTTCTCAAGAAAACAAGATTCTTGTTTATCAAGAATTTCCATCACTTGGTCCTCTTTTGCGCAACGTATGCCATTTTTTGCTTTGGCTTCAAATGGCAAACTTGATTGTTCCCAGATACTGAATCTATATGGGGTGAAGCACCTTTATATTGACGGACAAACTAGCTTCCAAGCGCGAGCAAAGATTGTAAAGAGATTTCGAGAAGATCCTTCTGAGCGAGTCCTTTGCATCACTTCTGTTGGATCTACTGGTCTAAATCTGACGTGTGCAAATGTTATAATTTTCTTGGTGGATGGCTTCCTTCTACATTTCTGTACATTACTCATGATTAAAGCTGCAGGATCAACCATGGAGCGCTCAGGATGAGAGACAGATACGTGGCCGTGCTCATCGGCAAGGGCAGACAAAAATTGTCACTTGCTATCATATTCTTGCAGATGAGACAGCCGACATTATATTAGCTTCACTTGCCAGTGGCAAATCTCACATGCTGGAGGGATTCCTCACTAAAGAACGTGGTCAAAGTCAGCTTTTCCTTCTGCGTAAAGCAAGGGTTCTCAACAATTTTGTAGCGCTTTACTCCCTTCTGAACGGGGAAATTCTTACAAGAGATGACGATGTTGACTCTGAGGAAATTGATACAAACAACAAGAGTGCCATGAAAAAATCAAGGCAAGGTACGTCCTTATCTCAAATATTTTAGTCGCTAGCAGTTAACAAAGCATTAGAGAGCATGCTTGTTCTTAGTGCTCAACGGGAGCAACTACGAGTCACAACGGCTACTGCTCAATCCAAGGACGTGAGTGCTGATGGAGGCGCAAGGAAGGCCATGAAAAAGAAGCAGCGATTGAGTGGAATAGAAGCCGCCCATGGGACTAAAAATGACGGTGAAAAAGTTAAAAAGGCTAAAAACACAGCTGAAAATGGCGCTGATAACGTGTACACTGCTGCAACGCCTCCGCCTTTAAAGCCTCCGAGGTTGGAGGCTCCACGAACTGTGAGCCCACAGCCTCTACCCATAATCTCCCTTGAGGCACCTACTAGCCATCCTTCAACCCCACCTCCTACTAGCCATCCTTCAACTTCGCCTCCTACTAGCCATCCTTCAACTTCGCCTCCTACTAGCCGTCCTTTAACTTCAGAAAAGCGTGCAAGGCTAAAGGCCTCACTGCCTTTGGAGGCACCTGTAAAGCGTGCAAGGTTGGAGGCTCTGCTGCCTTCACCGTCTTCAAGCCGTCCCGTAGCTCCAGAGGCGCCTATTTATACTCCAGAGGCATCTGCGTGCTCGCTAGAACAGCTTAACTCCGCAGCGCAAGAAAAGGTATCTACAATGGCATCGTCCTCATCCAGTATGTTCCCATCTACATAACGTTCCCTCTCTCATTGCATCTTCATAGCCATTCGAATGCCCACTTTACTTCCTGGAAGGAAAGGCTTCCTTCTACGCAGTCAAATGCCAAAGTCTCAAAATCCATTCAAGCCAAAGCAGAGACAAAAACAAGACAAACGTTAGTGGGGGCTAGAATGGCAGGAGGAAGCATCTGGGTTCTCTTGCATTGTCTGTTATTAAAGATTGACGCGCACGTTGATGTGTAACAAACTTTGACTGTGATTGATGAAAACAATTTAACTAGGCAAGTAGAATGAGTGAAAGAGGGCAAAGTATGAGTAACATGACACACCTCAGTTTCGTGCATGGTTTTCCAGCCATCGAGGATGCCTCTTCGCACTGCCCCACCGCTTGTCAAGTGCCCATACGTCGCCGCTGAAGTGCTCAGCGACCTCCCTGGGGGTGACCTATGCACTCGAGACCTCGTACTGCCACACGAGTGACGTGGGCAAAGAGTGCCACGGAGTATGGGCCGATACAGTTTGTAAAGGCCTTGACGTCGTATGCTGATGCGGTGCGTGGGTACATTTTGTCGCATGCCTTGCTGATGGCTTGCCAGGGCCTCCTCTCTGCCATCAGCCACGCAAGGCGTGGCAGCCACATCGCGTCGCAGCATCGCAAGAAGCGGGTTTCTTTGGCTCGCCCGTCGGCTCGAACCCTAGGATCGCAATTTTCGTTCACGAGGATATTGCTCGGTTCTGGGTTAGATGAGATAAAGGGGGTTCAAAACAACGATGAAACCACGCACGAGATCTCTGTGCACAACTCCTGCTGAGTGAACGCATTTGAGACCGCGCTGGATAATGGCATCGATGAGAAGATACACGGAGTAGCAGAGCAATCGACACGCGAGAATTTGATAAAGAAAGTATTGCATGAACTGCTTCTTCAGAGGCCGTGATGTTAGTAGTCGATGGAGATCGGTCCCCGAGAGTTCAGTGACAAAGTACCTGCAGAAAACAAGTCATCATGGAACAGCGAAATTATTCAGGGGGAAGGACGCGTCTTCAAGTGGTTATACAAAGACATCGCTTAGACTGATGATCTACGGGCGCGCCTACTGTCAGAAGACACATAAGTTGAGAAAAGTGAGCGAAAGATGCATAAATTTTCGCGTTGAATGCGTTTAAGTAGCTTTAGTTCGTGATAGGTTCGTTTGGCTAAAACGGGCGTGCTAAATGGTTTCATGATCTTCTTGATCGCGACTGAGGAACCGCTGAGCTGGTCTTTCGCAGAGCTGGATGCAAGTTAATGCTCAATTCAACGCTAATGCTTGACCGACACTGTTGTAAATGCGTACCAGACGAGCCCGAATGCGCCTAGGTCCAAAGGTCATCAAGGGTCGGTAGAAGTTGGCAAATGAGTGCTTACACATCCCGTGTGCAGTAAGTTATAAGTAGTGTTGTGAAATAAATGTAGGGGCTCACCCTCAGTCTCTTTATGATTGACTGAGGGTGCTGTCTAACAAGCCTCTTCTTATATGCGTATGCGACGGACAATGCTCCTTAGCCAAGGGTGGCCTTATGAGGCTCTTGTAAGAACTAAGTTACGACCCCGCCTACCGATAACTAGTGATGACAGAATACACAGTAAATAAACACGACACAATATATGGAGATAAGAAAATGGAATGTGGTTGATCGTGATGGCGACGTCCGTTTGATGTAAAGAGCAAAGAGAATCTAGAAGTCTTCGTCAAGGGCGCTATAATACCTCGATCAGCTTCAATGTCAATGCGAAAGAATAGCAGACGTACGATGTTGATGATGATGTTGCGGCCTCAGACGTTCCGGAGTGATTGATGCCAGCCTTCGAGTAATCCGAAACTCACTTTTCAAAGAAGTTCGTCTTTCCTTGTAGTGAGATCGTGTCCATGAAGTCAAAGGGATTGGTCTTGTTGTAGACCTTATCATGACCAAGGGCAACGAGTAGACGATCCGCAACAAACTCAACGTACTGGCGCATTAGGTCTGAGTTCATGCCAATGAGCTTAACGGGAAGAGCATCTATTCAGAACGGTTAAGTGAGACGTGGCCTTCAAATAGAGTGTACATACCTGTGAGGAGCTCTTGCTCAACGGCAACTGCCTCGGTGATGATAGCTCGGATCGTATCAGGATGAGGACGACGTTTCAGATGGCTGAAGAGAAGACGTGCAAAATCGGTACGCATGCCCTCATCACAGCTGATACGTTCGTTGGAGAAAGTCAGACCAGGCATGAGTCCACGTTTCTTCAACCTTAAAATGGACGCAAATGGGCCGGAAAAAAAAAAGAGATGCCTTCTACAGCCGCAAACGCAACCAAACGTTCAGCAAAAGTAGAGCCCTTATCAGAGATCCACTTGAGGGCCCATTCAGCCTTGCGTTTAATGCAGGGAATGGTCTCAATAGCGTCGAAGAGGTACTCGCGTTCAGCTTGAATCTTGATATAGGCGTCCATGAGGAGAGAGTACGTTTCGGAGTGAATGTTTTCCATCATAATCTGGAAGCCATAGAAGCAGCGAGCCTCGGCTGCCTGAACTTCGTTGGAGAAACGTTCGACAAGGTTTTCATTGACAATGCCATCAGAAGCAGCGAAAAAAGCCAGGACATGCGAAATGAAATGGCGCTCATTGTCATTGAGGCGCTCATGCCAATCGTAAAGATCTTTGGAAAGATACATTTCTTCAGCTGTCCAGAAGGACGCTTCACCCTTTTTGTACATCTGCCAGATCTAAAGAAGGGGTAAGTTTAAGGCAGAATAAATTGAAGGAAACAAACCTCAGGGTACTGGATCGGGAATAACGCAAAGCGGCGCCTCGACTCTTTTAATAAAGGTTCTTCCCCTGTGATAGTTATTAGCGCGTATTGACATGCTCGGATAACATGAGCGACGCGCTCTCAGGTAGATCAATTTCGCCGACAAATTTTCTACGTAGCATCTCAATGTCGCCCTCGAAAGTAGAGGCTTCCTCGTCATCAAGAAGGGACTTTGGAGA
>JAGGAQ010006134.1:0-34369 GCA_017657225.1 Termitomyces sp. T69sscA
GGAATCAAGAGGGGGTTTGGGGGCGAAGCCCCCAAGGGAGCGAAGCTCCCCACTGCTAAGACTCGGGCCGAAGGCCCAAGGCGTAGCTCGTCATAACTAAACAAGACGAACTCAGAGAAAAATCGTTTGGAACAATGTTGTGGTGGTGAGATGGCCGAGCGGTCTAAGGCGCCAGACTAAGGATAGACTAGGGCAGTTGCTGTCTGAGACATCTGGTCTCTTCGGGGGCGCGAGTTCGAATCTCGCTCTCATCATCAACTTTTGGTGAATCTTGATGTGGGAATCATGCTCTCGAACATTCTTCACAAGTTGTGGCGTGGAAGTTCCGACGCCTACACGACTGACCCTCTTCTGTTTAAACACTATCGAGGAACATTCACTTACTGTGTGTCGTTAGACGACGGTCTAGCTTACACGTATACAATTACGGTTCTAACAATATGGCTATTTTCACATTTTGAAATGTAAAACAAACCCAACCATCATCCCTTTTGAGCTAAGCAGCTCCATCTCTGTGTGGCAGCAGGTGTACCGACAATTTCCATCAAAATGATGTAGGTGACGTGGCTTGATTTTGTCGCGGTCCTTTTGAAACAGACATTCCTCGATCTAGATCTCGCAATCAAGAAGCACAAATCATCTTAGGTGAAATAAGCTGTTCGAGTTGTATCGCATTCTGCATTCCGACAACAAGTGGCTTACTTGAAACACACCTTCAATCACTGTTGATGCTTATCTGCTTTTGTATAGCCTGTTCCGCCGTCCACGAAAAACCTTTCTTTTCTTACATGACCCGGCATGACAATTGCAAGGACGATGTTCGGGACCAAATTCCCGTTGGTTTTCAGCCTTTATTTGAAACGCAATACTGGAGGCTACAGGCAGCGTATCCACGAAAAAAAAAGGGGGGAGGGGTTTTAAGAACCCCTTTGGCAAGTCACCTTCGAGCGAGAAAAAAACCATCATCAGTCACAACTTCTCCTTGATGGATAGCTGTCGAGCACATGCCAAAAGGATCATCTCAAAGCCAAGAGTTTCACTTCCGCGTCGGTGGTCTGGTCGTGGTGTTCGCAGCGATGATTGAGGCCAGTCTTTGGAAATGTCAATACTCACCATACAGATACTCATAGAAAATGTCAAAGGAACGTGTATCCCTTCTTGTTTGCAATCTTGCAGTTGTTTCTAGCATTGTAACACGATCGCTGGATTCAAAAGAGAAGTGTTCCGGCTCTTCCAGCAACCAAGGAGTCCTAGTTGGGCACACGTACATAACAAACAGGACTCACACCGATCACGTTGACTTCCAAATGGACCTCGAAACTGGAACGGAGCTCAAGGTTCACAAAATTGTTGAAGTCCATACCGACACAGAATCTCTGTCTCTCGGAAACAATGATACCAAGTCAAATAATTACTTGCAGAGTCCACACAATTGACATCGTGATACGTGAATGGGTGTCATTTTCTGTAAAGTTCAGGGCTGACGAAGGGCATCTAGATCATTGACTTCCTACGCCTTGATATGCAAAGACTGCGGCCGCCGCTGGTATGTCCCGGCATCGTCATCGTAAATAAGGACCTGTGCAATCGTTTTACGCAAGTATCCATACTGTATCGTTCTGAAATTCCTTATGGGTGAAAACAGCTGCTGATACGAATTTTCATCAAGTAATTTCAATTAGAATTGGTTGAAACGTGATGATAATAGAAATCATCAGACCATGAACTCATACTGTCATTTTATTGAATACAGAAAGATTCCCAATACCCCGCAAGCTAACAATGTGAGTGGTTCCCGATGAATTCCATGCTGTAGTGGGCACAGACACCCGCCTTCACCTCACCTCAATGTAGTCGTTTCTCAATGAGATGTTTTAGAACAAAAGTCCGAATCTGACGGATGCACCACGCTTCGACCACAGAGTCAACAGACAAGCCAGGGACTATTCTGTTTGTGATAACATTATATTGCACCCTTAGGATTCAATTTCAGTATGTATGGATAAACAGCGTGTCCTTGCCAAGTACAGCAGAATAGGAATAGTGAGAATTTGCTGTTCGAACATAACGACGCGACAAACAAAATTCGCGCTTGTTGAGGAGAGAGATTTTAACGCTAATTTATCGGATGCAGAACAAGCGAGAGGCCGCTGCGAAAAGAAAACCAGGCGTCTGATAGATTCCCTGTCTGGTACAGCATAGCCCGTATACTTAGAAGGGCGTGCGGAGTAACCGTTGAGTTCCTATTGCAAGACTTTGCTTCTAGAGCGAGCTTTGACTCTGCTTTTACTTCCTTGTAGCTCATGAGACCCCCACGTCGACGTCGTCGATACTATGCGTCCTCACCTTCAATGTACGAAGCTGAGACCATCCCGGACACTCCCTGCGATGGTTTGACCGATCTTTGAGTAGATAGGCGTACATTGACCATGATTCAGCTAGTTTGAACACGTACCAACTACAGACCTTTCAATAAGTCATAGACATCCTGAGGGGTTCGAACTCGTATAGACCAAAGACTGAGGAATTGGTCCATAGACGGTTCGTATCCTAGGTAGGACATTGATCAATTCAGACACAGGAGAACCCACCTTCTACGGTCCAAGCGCACATCGACAATGTAGCCGCGGTGTGGAAGGTCGGTTCCGGTGGTTGACCACGGACATGCAGAGGACAGGGGTGGGGTGCAAAAAGAGGCTGAAGTGTAACGTCCCAGTGGCGGATAGGAGGATAGGTTATTGCTTAGTCTGAACGTTAGAAGTTGATAGATGCGAACTTGTGAATCTGGATCTGATAAGATCGGTGATGTCAGTGCGCTTATCAAATTTGACCTCGAACAATCTTTGTCCCAGAACAACGCGAGGAGGCCTAAGGCCTCAGAATGTGGATCAACCAGTTCAATCCAGTCAACGAGTCAACTAGATAGTCTCGGACAAGATGACGCGGGTCTCGAAAGAGTTGCATCGAGAGCACCTTAGATAGCAAGCCAAAAGGTCGAGGTAATCGGACAGCCAACTGTCTGCGTTATATACCGTCCTTATATGTGCTCGCTCATATTCTTCATAATATAGTTATTCAAGCTTGTTCTGTCTGTTCGTATTCTGCTCGTTTTTCAATCTCACAAGTATCAACCTTAATCTACCTTCATTGCGACTTCGGTATTTCTCAGCTTCGTTGATCGCTACAGGACATTTCATTCATATACGCGCTGATCGCGTCCTTTTTCTCCCTTTAAAGCTCGACGTCGCCTCATATTTCAACTTCCTCCAATCGGCTTCCATGCTATCTCTTATTCATTGGACTTTGCTGCTCATTTGGTCTTCGTGCTGGACGACAAGATCCACCTCAAAAATGGTTGAATATTCTATCTGTATGTTCAATATATCACGCCTCAAATCCAAAATCGAGATCAGCGACATCGGGAAGGAAGATTGAAAGGTTCTCTCTCTGTCATATTCACACTTTCTGATCTTCAAGGCACAATGTCAGTTAACAGTGTTGAGAGTTCAACGAACAGATGATACATTGATACAGTCGAGACTGACAAGGCACCAAAGTTTCTGACTGATGAAGACAAAGGCTATATTGCGCGTGGAATGTACGAGGTAAAATAAGGTAGTTGTGCAGATTCCGTGATAAAGTGTAGGTACATGCATGTGTGTCTTGATGAAGCAATGCGGGGTATACATGTATAGAAGGGACTAAGGGTACATGAACAATAATGATAGATTCCAGGACAAGGAAAGAACGGAGAAGTGTCACGATGCAAAGAGGAGGGTGTCCATCTCACAATGATGTCGGTTCCAAAGCATCAGGCTTGAAGCGGAGCCTGGAAACGAGGACAGTTTCCCAGTTGGGTCCTACTTTGGATACCTTGCTTGAGGATATAGCGTGGCCTGGAACGGGTTCATCGTACGAGGGGCCGCCCATTTCGGGTGGAACCTCCGTGTCAGTGGTAAACGTTCCCCACGGTGCGCCATTCCTGGGTGATGAAAACACATTGAAATGTGCCTGAAGGGTTCAAAGTCAACGGAGTAAACGAGTTAGAATAAAAGGCCAGTCATACCTGTCCATCGGGATGGTTGTGGCTCACGAAGAGCGCATACTCCTGAGCATCAAGGGTACCAATGACTGTGCAGAGAACACCATCAGCCATGCGAAAACACAGAACAGGAAGAGAATTTACCAAGGAACAGATCTTCCTTCTGAATGTGATGAGTAGGCCCGTAAATCTGCATGATCGCGTCAACATTCGCCTTGAACCACCGCTTTGGCACCTCCAAGCGTTCCATGTAACGATACATTGTCGATTCTGTAAACATGTGCGCCGTCTTGTGGCCTGCTCGAAGTGGGAACGAATATCGGCGGGCGATACTTTGCCTTTTCAACGCATGCGTGATGAGCTATGAACCAAAGACGTAACAAAAGGAACACTTACGATGACACTGCCCCGCTTTTGCCTCTAAACGTGAGCAGTCCAACAAACGCATCGTACCCTCTCTGCGCTGCATTCCTCTTGTCCTGACGCTGGGCCCCAGATGACACCCGACCATAGCCATAAAGCGACGGCAATCCACGCACTGCGCTCTCCTGGCCGATTTCCGGCGAGAAAGAGTTGAATAACGTGACAAACTTCCCCTCTGGTTTCTGAAGATACCCGACGGCACCAAGCTTGACCTGTGACGGTTCCCAGAGCGGAAGAGTCACTGTCAACAGAATCAGCACCAGGATCGGAAAGCCAAGAGACATGAACGACTCACAAGAAGGGTGAAACCGATGATTCAACAGCAAACGGTACCTCCTCTCGTCCCTCATTGACTTGATCCCCTCGTCCTGGGGCGCGGGACTATCGTACATCTCGACTTCCATCACAGGTTGTCCGGGTGTCGTCAGCCCAAGTTCCTGGAGCGAGTGATTCGAAAGCGAGGGCGTGAAAAGCGACGACGCCAGCGAGCACGACGAATCTGAAGGAATCGACGGGGTGTAGAGCACCGGCTCTGGCATACGGAGACGACCTGATGATACCATATCTTCTCGATGAGAGTGGTACTCGAGATATCCTGCCCTTGTCGGTGAGGTCGGAGAGAGACCTTCAGTCATGCCAAAGGCGTCTGAAGGCTCAGGTGAAGCGCCGTGTCCCGCTGACGCACTACTGACGGTAGCTAGGGGCCAAACTTGTCAGCATGAATAACCTAGCCAAGAAGGCAGAACATACGAGGAGTCCCGAAAGACAATGACACAGGTCGCATATCAGGCGAAGGTTTCGATCTCAGATGATCCCACTCCCACTTTCGGGGGCGTTTACTCTTATCGAACGTAATCGGTAATGGCAACGGCAACGAGGGCTCTTCACCAGGCGCATTCGCGTCTCTCAGGAACTCTCGACGCATCGCCTCGACATCCTTGACGATCACATCAAACGTCGGACGGACGTTTGGATCATAATCCCAGCAGACACGAAGGAGCTCCTGGAACGACGGGGTATTAAAGCGCGAAGGCGGAATAGCAGGACGGATGTTCTCCCCTATAACCACCTTAAGAATATGTCGCGCACATTGGAAGGATGACTTACGAAGTACAAAATGTCTGACGGTATCGTCGTCTGCAAACGGCCACGGAGGTTTGCCCATTGCGACAATCTCCACGCACAAGATTGCATATGCATAGACGTCCATCTGGGGCGTCAAGGCAAGCTGGCTCTCACCTGACATGAGCTCAGGTGCCTGCCACCTCAGCGTACCACCTATGGGCTCTAGGTAAGACTACCAAGGGTGAGAAAAAGAAGGAAAAACGCACGAGGGGGTGTTGTCCCACTAATCCTATACACCTCCGACTTCATCTCGCTCTGTCCAAAGTCCGAGATGACACAATGCGCATCATCGTCAACAAGGACGTTTGCAGCCTTGAGATCGCCATGCAGCACCCCATTGGCATGCAGGTACTCCATCCCCTGCGCAATCTCCGACATATACCTGAACAGATCCCCCTCCCTCTCCATAGTCTCCTCCTTTCCCTCGTGTCCATTCCCGCTCCGCTCGACCTCCAACCTTTGGCCCTCCTCTTCCCAGATTGGGAACACTACCCTCCCATCTGTACCCGCGCCAACGTTCCCTCCCTCCATAGTCCTCTCCAACCTCTTCAAAAACTCGACCAAACTCCCTCTCCTCATATACGCACACACAAAGAACCACGGCCATTCACCACACGCGCTGCTCGCCCCATACAGATCCAGAACTCCGGGGTGTCTCAGGCCCCTCCACACCTGCACCTCGCGCACAAACAGCTCCCGCGGCGTCGTAGGCGCAAGCACCTTGATCGCGACCGTCCTCCCGCGCCACGTCCCGCGATAAACATCCGAGAAGAACCCCATGCCAATCTTCTCCTCGCGGTCGACTTCATAGCGCGTGATCGTCCATGGAGGTAGGGACGACGTAGCGATCCCAGCACCGCGCGACATGCGCCTGAGCGCATCAATCCCAGATTCGATAAACTCCCGATCGAGTGTGTCAGGTCCCCACGAGTCGGTACCGCTTTCGTTCCTGTTCCCGTTCCTGTTCCCGTTCCCGTTCCTGCTGCCAACTACGCTTGCCACATCCACACTCTTCCTCCTGTTCTCCGCACTCGTGTTCGTGCTCACACTCCCTCTCTTCCCCGGACTCGCCCCCGCTTCTGTCAGCGCGCGCATCCTCCCCAGCCCCCACCTCTTCTTCTCTTTCTCCTTCTCCATTTCCGTTTCCTTCTCCTTCGGGTCAGCCACTCCAGCCCCAGTCCCCGTCCCTGCATCCCCAACCATCTCCAACGCCCTCTGCAGCGTCTTGATCGCCTCAGGCATCTCTTCCCGCCCAATCTGCAGCACGCTCAACATCTCAAGATCGCTCCCCGCCCGCAGCGCGGTACGCATCAGCTCCCTCAAGTCCTCGTTGTCCCGCTCCTCATCCAACGCGTCCTGAGATGCTTGCACGGTCTTCAGCGTCGGCAGGACCTGCGAGGGGCGCAGTTCATGGGGTGTCGGCGATGGAGACGCGGGTGGGGCAGCTACAGACGCGCCAGAGGAGGGTGACGGCACGGAAAGTGTCGGCGTCCCACACCTGGATGAGGGCAGGGGATCGATCCCCTGCGACTGCGACTGCGACGGCCTAATAGTAACCGCGCTCTCGCTCGCCCCCATCGCGGGCATCTCCATCCCCGTCAAGCCCAGCCCGATCCCTTCGCCTTCCGCGCCTCCTCCCCTGAGAATCTCCATCAAAACTCTCTGGTCCTCCCGCCGTCCCCGCTCCGCCTCTTGAACGCTCTTCAATGTCCTTATTTGGATGCTCAAGCCCAGCATTCCGAGCGCCTCTGTGAGCCCCGCGTGGCATGTGCGTATTTGGGCTTGGATCTCGTCGCGCTTGAGGTATCGCTTGAGGAAGGGCCGATGGACTTGTTTGAGCAGGAAGGATTGAACTGCATGGAATGATCTGTTGAGGATTAGTGTCAGTGAGAGAGGATGGAACGAAGGAAAGGGTGGGTGAGTGGCCTCAAACTCGTCCGCGAGACGATCGGAAACCAGAAAAAAATGGGGATGAGGGAGAGAAACACGTACTCTGTCAACTTGGCGATAGGCACCTGAAGCTCCTCGTCAACTTGATCACCCGCCTCTTGAACCTCTTCCCGGACAGAGAGCAGGATATCTGCGCAGCGCTCTGTAAGCCTGATGCACTGCAATCGATTCGTCTATACAGCGCTCGTCAGCCACCAAAAGGAAACACATGTGGTATCGGGAGAGGTAACGCACATCGACCAATTGTAAAGCATCCCATATCTCTAGAAGAATATGTGCGGCGGGGCCGAGACCAGGTACTGGAACGGAGCCGAGAACATTGATACTGGTGAACAAAATCTCGTGCGCAACCTCCGTGGCCGTACCTAGCACAGACGTCACCGCTTGTCCAACTCTCTGATGCGTGTCCGTCAGTTGCCGCCTTGACCATCGCCAAATACAAACTCACCTCGCGGGCATGCACCAACCCCTCGGTCTGTTCCTGAGGGACAGTCGTCTTCCTCTTGGGCGGATCCTTCCACGGTCTATGCCCCTCCGCCTGCTCCTCCATGCCGGCCCACCAGCTCGCGGGGCTCCCCATCATGAGCGGGGTCGAGACCCCACTCCGCCTCTTCAAACTGCCGACTACATCCTGCTCCTTCAAATAACCACTATCGACACTATCCTTCCTCTTCCTCCTCGCATTCCCGCTCGCGGCGCCTATGGATATCCCGAAAACAGAGAACCCGCTCGTGCGCCCGTCGGCGTGCGGGACGCTCGACTCCGACACGACGCGGCTGAGCGGGGACGCGAGTGTGCCTGTGCCGGATGAGGGGCTCTGCGGCGGACGCGGGCGTGCAGCGGCGATCGCTGATGTTGTTTGGCCCCTTGGGCGGGCGAAGAACTCGTGCATGGGCGATGGAGACGACAGAAGAGGACGTGCACCGAGCAGGGGGGTGGTTGACGTTGAGGAGCGTGGAGAACCGTTTGTGCTGGCATTTATGGATGCCGAGTTGGGGTTGAGAGGCGAGGAGATGGAGGATGTGCGGCGCGCACGTGTCAAGGGAAGTGGAGAGGGAGAGGGCGAGGGAGAAGAAAACGGCGCCATTGCGCGTGCTGGGTTCGAGTGAATTCCTGGGTGGGAAGTGCAGAGGAATGACACGCTGGATTATGGGAGGAGGATAAAGGAGCGGGTGCGGCTGACATTGTAGTTCCTGGGAAGAACGTTAATAAGCTTCGATAACGTCACAGTCAGCACCAGAAGGACATACAGTACTGTGAGCGTCTCAGGACACGACAAAGGTACATCCATCAGAACGAGGAAAGCCATAACCCTTAGAGTCAGGGGAGCTAGATGACCGATGGTCGACATATAGAACGTTGTGCTCATGACTGCAGTTGCAAGTCATCGAAGCAGGGACAAAACGTTGCTGAATCCACCCTCAATGACATCGGTGCGCTTCTACCTCCCCGCTTCCCTCTTTTGCGACCTCGCCCCTCAACCTCCCACTTTGTTCGCATGCAGAGCTACCTCTCAAGGCGTTTCCCCTCCCAAGCACACCACCAAAGACAGAAGGAGCGATCGTTGAGCCGGATGCTGAGCCAGACGGCGATTGGGAGAAGATGGATTTGGGGTGGTTCCGGATGCAGGTAGTATCGGCGTCATGCCACGTGTTGAACCGAGTATGGACAAGGCGACGAGAGATACGTCGTCAGCTATGGAATCATAAGATATTTGCATGGAAAGATTGAGAAAACGTATTCACCAAGACGTCGGCAAAGCATAACATCCAAGCAAGCTTCGGGATGTGACCGTGTCAAAGTCACGACAGGCCCGAAAGGGAGTCAGCCTGAGTATCGGAAGATCGTGACGGACGGCAGGTCATGGCCTGATCTAAGCGTATGCGCTCGATGTAAGGCACTGGGCCCCACGACGTCTTCCTTTGGAGCGAGAGGAGGCCGATCGTGGATACAAAAAGAAATATGCAGTCATATACCGGATGTTCTAGTTTCTTGTCAAGCTATACCAATAAGAACCCGTCGTATAGCACACCTGCGAGGAGAGAACAAACCGAGTCTGATGTATGGTGTCCGTTTACCAAGCCATGAATAGAAACGGTAATTGTTTCAACTCACTATACGCTCGTTTTCGGTGATCTTGAACCACTCACTGTTTATCTATATCTTTCCGCACCCTACGACATCCTAGTCCGAGTTTGGCACGCGCTACGTGCGGTAATGGGAGGCCATGGGTTATGCTAGAGACACCCTGCGGTAGGCGTGTGGAAGAAAGTAATTAGTGAAGGACGTCATCATTCTACTGCGCTCAACGACTTGACCAGGCTTCTCTTATTGCTGTGCGTGTCTATGAACACCGAAGATAAAGTACTGCTTTGGGACTCTTCTTTCTCGAGACGTCATCATGTGACAAGATGGCCACGGCGGTCGTGGCCCCTTATGAATTATCAAACGAAACTCCTGCTTTTCAATGTTCGTTGTCCCGTAAGGTTTAATTATCGCAACGGGTATGTGGCCCATAAGCTGCAACGCAATGGACAATAACGATTACGCACATTGAGATGTACGCATAGGTCTCTCATCAAGGTTTAGAGGTTATTTGACGGCTACCAAACGTTTTATCAGTTCAGTAGCATACAGCGTCTTTCTCCCTCAACTGACGTTATTTTGTTTGCTTGAGCTCTATTTGACGTTATTCACTTGCTTCAGAAATTTGCGTTGGTGATGCTGCTGACAGGGTCGAGACACGGCGAATAATAAAGATAGGTCCTACCATACCTGAATTTGTCCTTTCATTGGTGTCTGTTTCTGTTTCTGCTCCTCCGCCGGTGTCGGAAATTACATCGAACCTCTCTGGTTTTGCGTATATACAAAAGGTGCTGTTCCACCGGCAGCGACATTGCGAACTCAATTCAAACAGATTGCATATATGTCCAAATATGTGGAGATCTGAGCATACTTACATGACTTCAAAGCTTCATCGACAACGATCATCTTCTATCGGTCCGCGACCCCCGATGAGTTATGGTCTCTTTCCAGCATTTCTTGGTATTTAATCACCTTTTCCAAATTGCTTTGCATTCACGTTCTCAGGCTCGCGATCTTGTACTTGATTCGTGACATCATCCTTGCTAGACTGACCCACTAAGCTCGCTCCACTTCTCGAACATTCAAGGTGGTTTTATCCAATCATCGAATATTGTCCTTGCTGTTTCTGCCTCAGCGCATGGAATGCATGAAGTTCCGAATTTCACGGAAGAGATGTGTACATGGTTTATGATGCAAGATCCGGTGAGAACAATTCCGGTTTATTCGTGATTTCCGATACAGAATTGTGCATACATCACATACGACATGTCTGCTTAATGATATTCAGAGCTGTTCGAGATACACATCGACACAGCTTCCTAGAGTATAATGTGGGTGATTGGCGACTGCAGACCAGACAACGTCCATACGCCCACTAGCCGTGACGTTAGGACACAAAGACCAAGATTCAGCGTTATTATACGCCGCCAAAATCAGTGGACTCGAAGCATTGCGAAGGTTGTGCTAGGAACATAGAGGGAGGATGAGTTTAAGGTTGTGCGCTTTTCGAAGACTTACAGTAAAGCAGTATGCCGACAGAGCCGGGGGAGGGTACTGTATCGAGATGAAGGTTGGAGAGTCGCCGACGGACAAAGTGTACGAAACCGTAGTCATATACGGATTTGCCGCGGACTTGGGCAGAATGCCACTGTTCTGGAGGATGTTAAACTCCCACGTGGTCGGGCATGTCGAACACGCCTGATAGAAACTTTTCAGAAAGGGAGACTTGGATGTGAATGAAAACTTACGGAGAGAATTGAGTATCCGACTTTTGGAACAGTGTTGACGTTGATGACTTTGACAGGGACTGCCTCATTCGAATTATTTTTGTATCGTGCGAGGAGATTGAAAGTCGGAACTGATGTTTCAACACATGGTTGTGTGTCCGTTTGGCGACGCCGCGTACTCGAAGCAGAGACCTGATGAAAAAGGATTGAGAATTTTACGGTTGTAGACGAAAAATTGTGGGTGACTTCGTGGAACGCGATTGAAACAAGAATGAAGATGGCAGACGGGAAGAGAGGGAAGAGCATTGTCCGTAAATTGGTTTGGTCTGTCAAGATCTTTAATCCAAGGACTTTATAGCTCATATGTCCTCCTTATGGAGATTGTCCATGCGGTCTAACTAAGATGTCAACGAGCAATATACGTTATAAGTTACCTAACCAGAAGGAAATTGCGCATTTAATCCGCTGGCAAGCGGCTTCTCAACAAAGCCAAGAGATCCACCGATCAGGGAAGCTAAGGACTAAAGCGGAACGACGTACGTCAAAGCGTAGCGATACAAAAGCCATTGAAAAACTGAACATGTAACAACATCAATGTTGGGCCAGGCACCACGAAAGAAAGGTTTAATGGGCGAAGAAGTTCATACTTGTTTCTTCAACAGGTTATGACATTGATTATCCGGTAGATTCATAAAGTGTGTAATGGCTTCCAGCAAAGAGAACTCAAGAGACACAAAGTCGCCCATCTCCTCTTCTAGAATAGCAAAAAGCGATTCAGACGGCAGCGCTGAGAAAGAACATGATGATCGACTTCTTTTATCTGTTGAGATACCGGTGAACTTTATGCTTCTTGCTCTACTGTTCCATGAGCCTGTCGAATGAGGGAGCGTGTTCAATATAAGTGATGATGATCATGTGAACCGGCAATTTGTCGGCTTTTCTGCAACCACCATCAGGTAATCAGATGGCTTCTTTTTGTTCGTGCTTCACCAGGTACTTACCGTCGTCACTTTCTTTGGAAACTCATCAGCATCCTAGATCATTTCTTTACGAGGCAGGGAGGTACTTACTATTGTCTTCAGTCGCTTAACAAATCGTGGAACGTAAGGCACATCGGATTATGCAACCAGAACAAACATGTACTCTGATGTCGTCCAGCCTTTTGTCGAATTATGGATGCCAATTGCACAACCTTTTCGCCTATCAAGGTCCCTCACAGTAACGCTAACGAAATTCCACGATCAAAATTGTCTGATTAGTGATTGATGAGGCAGTAGGTGTCCAAGCCAATCATGTGGGGCCGCTTGCCAGGCCACAATAGCCGATTCCTATTTAGAGATCCTCATATTGAAAGATCAGTTTACAAGTCTCAATCATCTCATAGGATGCCTCCAGACCAAGCGGAAACACGAACAGACCGAGATCCAGTAAGGCCAAAGGAAGGCAAGTAATACCCTTTCTCTGCCAGATTTCAATCCATGACGAGATCGATCTCAGGCTCTTCGGTCGCATTGAAGAGGCTGGTCAACACGTTCAAAAAGAACACGCAGTCATTTTCAGCAACCACTCTCGACACGAGAGAAGCATCCGTTTGCCCTCAAACTTTCAAGGATGCTCTTGACAACTTCACTGAATCGGCCAAAGTTGCAATAGATATTCTCTCTCAACTCGCCGAGATCCATCCGTTCATCAAAGGTGAGTAACTCTGCTAAAAACACGATGTACCGATCATTCACTTTAAAGCCTTGGTTCAGGACCCGTTATCGCTTTCAAGCTTGTTATAGGCCTCGATCTCAAGAGGCGCGAAAATGATGCCAAGGTTCAAGCTGTTAACGTGGAAATGCAGAGTATGATGACGGCTCTTCTTCAGTTCGTATCTGTACGTGGTCATTACTCACCAACTGACCACCATAATTACAGACTCTATAATCTTGAAGATCCAGATGGCTTTGAAGCCGGTGTAGAACTCAAGGCCTTGATGAAGGAGATTGAAGATGCTATCAAAGACGCTGCTTCGCTATGCGATTGGTATATGAAGAAAAGCATGATGAGTACGTGGTTTTCCGTATGAACACCATCCTTGTTTATCACTTTCCAGGAAAATACCTAAAGTCTGTTGTATATGAAGCACGTCTCGCCGAGTGCATCAGGCGTTTTGTTGAATTTGAGGCTAGGCTACAGCGCACATTGTCCATTCACACAGTCTGGGGAATTAATCTGACGAACCAAACGCTAGAGCAGCACGGTGCTCAACTTGACAACATCGAACAACAGATCCAAGATATCTTTCTTCTCCTAGATTCACCCCGCGAGAAGGAGATGCGTACTCTAATTCAAGCAACCGGTGGTGCTCGAGCCTGCATCATGGATGATAAAGTCCTTCAGTCGCTTATTGACAAATCGAGTGAATCACTAAATAGCGTATCTGAACGAGGAATTCAAAGCCTTCAAAAGCTAAGAAAAAGTCTGCTTGGCGAACTTTCCGAGGACATTGATAAGGCGCTGCTTCAGAATTTTCTGTCATTCCAGGGAAAACTCGATATCCAGCTACGAGAGATCGAGTCTTCAGTCACTAGACAGGGTGATCGGATAATCGCTTTTATGTCTGGTGATCATGGACACATTGTCGATAAGGTATTTATATAATCAGGTATCATTTCGCCGTCTGAAATCTTGCATTTGAAGCATATACGCAAGATATGGAAGGAAATGGTACGTTCCATTGTTTGGACAACACTCCCTTTTCCTTTCTTGTCTTTACAACATGTTCATCAGGGATGGAAACGCACTGTCAAATCACGGAATTTTGTTCTGGCAGTGCGAGACTATTACCTCAGCGGAATGCACTTGGCACGACATGTAGCTAAACAACAATCTGTAAATGCTGATCAGTCATCACTCCCCTTACCCACATCCGAGTCCTCAGTAGTCACATCAAAGAAGGATACCTCTTCGGGGCAAAAGGATGATGAAGACGCCTGGGCTGTTCGGTATGTGAATATACGATATCTCCAGGCGATAGCGGAGGCGATTGATGACGACGGCTCTGGATTTATCAATATTGATGAAGTTAATGCTTTTACCATGATGCGTCCAGAAGGATGGTCGTAAGTAATCTGCTCATCTGATCAAAGTGTACACAGACCACTGATTCTGAACTCAGGGTGCTTCAGTGGCTAGCCTATTGGGCTGCTGGTATGCTTTCGTTCCTTTCGTTAGAGTGATTGACGGAACCAAGATACAGGATGGCAGTCGAGTATATCGCAATATTCTGATAGGATATGCCGCCTTCTCAGAAAGCTGCACAAACTTCGCAATAAAGTACGCCAGGATAATCTAGTTTTGCTAGATAATTACTTGGGTGACACATGCTTCGATCGCATCGAACATCTACTTCGTTCAACTGATAAAGGAGAGTTACCGGTGAGGCCCGAGCTTGCTAAATTAAGAGACGAATTTTGCAAAGCTGAGGAGGTTAGACTCGAAAAGAATCTAGGGGACGTGTTATACCACCTAGATTCAGTTGACGCAGTGAACCTCATAAAGGGGCCTGGTCGAATCGAGCGAGTATGGTTTCAGAACTTATTATCCTTTCAGTTTCATTAACGGTTCCCACAGTACATTTATCCTCTCATCTGCATCCTTCTCGAGCGCCATCTTAAAATTGTTCAGTTAGCACGGGTTCACACTCTACACTATGACGAGTTAGTAGACAAGTGCGAGTCACTTTGTCATGTCTTTGACGTGCTTGATACGAGAGGTGGCGAGCTTTCTGGTATGCTTGCAAGCTAATCTATGTGGCACATCGTATATTTCTGAGCTAACTATAGCGGTTTTTAAACAAATGCATATCGACCCAGAAACTTATTTGGCAAATTATGCCTTTGGAATGGTTTGTCAACTTGAGGTTCATTTCCTGGTTAAACCTGGTATTCATTTACCTACTAGTTTGGCACATGGGACGATGAAGCAGGTGATTACAGTCTTCCGCCTGTCTGGAACGGGCTTCCATCTGGGCCAGGAGAGGAAGATGATATCGATGCCATCCCGCACAACATACCCCTTGAAATTCTGAAGTTCGGCATCCAGAATATCCTTGAGTTGTCTACATCTTTACCAGACACAGATTTCGTCAATCCTGGCCCGCAAGATGATATCTGTGGTCACTGGGCAGGATATCTGTTCAAGAAAAACGATGCGTCCACCCATAGAGGCTTGACATGTCTATTCTTCAACAATGTACCAAATGACAAAGGAAACATGTCCGGTACCGGCGCAACATATCTTTGTTCCCAACAGTTGACATATGTTATTACGGAGGGGGAAGAGGCGGAGAAGCGAGTGGACTTCCTCCTTGTAGACGATTACGATGGATATTGGGTTCGATGCACAGGCTCTCTCAACGTCACGACTGCTAGTATGACAGGAAGTTGGCATAGCTGTGAGGACGCTGAGGATTGGTATTCCTGTCCGCCCACAAAGCTGGGACATGGACGCGAATCCTATGAATACGACCCAGAGAAAGGTGACCGTGAAAGCGGGACTTTCTTCTTTTCACGTACTCCAGCATCGCTCTACAGGTTTCGATACGATAAGAAGGCATTCGAAGAACGTCCAGCCAAAGGGCGTTGGGATTTTGCATGCGCAGCTACTTTACATACCGTCCGTCGCCGCTGTCTCAACAGACGCTACACCATGTCACAACTTCAGGATTCCCGAAGATTCATAGGACTTCGGCTCAAAGATGATCTTGATGATCGCCAGCGTGAAATTGACAGACTGACTGATGCAGAAGACAAGGAGTTGACCGACCTCGAGCGCAGAATATGCCCATCTGTAAGCAGGTTTTATTACTCGATTGTAGTGTACCTCTATGATAGAGTGCCATACCATCCGTAAGTTTGTGCATTCCCTTCCGATGTGATGTGGTCATTGACGGTCAGCAGTCAGCGGTCATGTGCTGGGTCCTTCTGCACCGAAGCTGAGGCAGGAATTATCCAGTCTCATTACATGTGTCTCGTGTGCATGGATGATTCATTTTCAGATACCCTGGACTTGTGCAACGATTGCAAGGACACGTCCTCCACCCTCAGATATCCCTCTCATAACATCTCGCATAGTCTCCTACGGTCACATCGGGTCATACACAATTGCGATCTTGCTCGTTTGATTACTCAAGGTCGACAAGTTTCCGAACGCTTGAAGCGAACCTTTCAAACGCGCGAATCTACTGCATCAGAAGAAGGCAATATAATCAGCTGCGCAAGATGCAACCACGAAATCACTCTACCATGTTGGGCCTGCGTGGAGTGCGGTAAGTCAAAATAGCTGAGGAATTGACCACTCATTTACATCTTCTACAGAAACTGACCGAGTTGTATGCAATGAATGTGATACAAAACATCAGCAGCTGCCTCCACCCGAGAGAATGATAGTCTTGTCGCCTGGCAAGATACAAGACATGCATGCAATGCATGCTATGGTCTGGATAAGAGACTCGAAGGAAGTGACGATCCCTCACTGTGACCAGCTTACTCGAGTCGAGAATCGCCTCAATGACATCGAACATCTAATCAAGACACCCCTGATCGAGACACCTCCAGCCAACTCGCAAGAACAACAGGATACCCTGGCGGAAATGTTCCATAAACGGCTTTCTTCTCTTGAAAACCGATTTGATTCGCTGGAGAAGCTAATTCGAGAGTTTATAGCGAGTTCTCGGGATGTATAGATATTGATTGATCAAAATATACTGTCGTAATGAGCAGGCGGTTATAATGAGATGAATGTGCTGGCCTAGGAGAAAGGGTTAAATCGATCACAAGAATATTCGAATCATGTTTTGGAATTTCTAGAAGGGGTCTTGTACATTGTCGACACATGCAAACAATTTCATATATAAAAAGAGGTATCAGAGAGGAAAGCGGGAGAGGCCTGTTAGAGAAATCTGTATCAACAGCACATCAACCATTCCGAAGATCTATCAGAGCCCGAAAATCAGTCAGTTATACGCTATGTATCCCCTGACCTTTAGAGAGAGAGACGCCGCAAGGAAAGGAAATAGGCAGTTCGTAAGAATATAGTCATTGAAGAAGCTCGACAACAATGATGTTGAACTCCAAAGTGACAAGATCCCTGGCGTCATCCACTCCACAGGCCTCAAGCCTCATCGCCCAAATACTGGTGACACAGTCCAAAGACATCAGGTCCCTACCTCACATATCTATTAACGGCCAACTCCTGATACAGCCACAAACAGCCTAACGTGGAGTCATGCATCATTACCACAGGGGGTCTGACGCGGGTGGTAGATGCTATGTCACAGAGTACGACGAAGTCGGATAAACGGGGTATCAACAGAGGGAGGCCGAGGATTACCAGACCGCGGTCATGCAAGGTGATGAGCCAGGAATTTGTGAGCGCTGACAAACGTAGATGCCACGTCATGACTCTCGTGATGCGGTATTGTAAGCGAAGAGAGACAAAGGTGGGAGATCGTAGTATGGTTCAAGGGTTTGACAATCCAGAATTAGTACAGGGGGACCCAAGGTTTCGGGCGCTAGGACTATGAGCCGCACGATGATCAGGTCACGAGCAGTTGTCACAGAGCAAGAAAACTCACGTTCAGAACATCTGCATCAACTCCAAATAAATCCTCCTGTTTTCCACAGAAGCGGTAGAGTTTTCGCTATATCTACCATCACCTCAGACTAGCCTCATCCACGAGCCGTGATCAAGAATTCGAGGTAGAATTGTCGTGGCAAGAAGGAAACCGTGCTTAATATGATGGCAAGAGATAGTTCATCAACAATACCAGCAGTTGCAATCATTACACCTGAAGCTCTCGTCGGAGTCGTATTCAAGTTTGGTAATGTGATGTTCCATGACACAGCCACAAATCAATCATGTAACAACTACTTCAGCTGGCAGATAGCAAGACACAAATTCCACTCCGCCAGTAATTTTTGCTGATCCCCTAAAATGTAGTTTCTGAGGGTTCCGAAAATATTCATAACGACAGTCTGAAGGGGAAAAACTTTGTCATTATCACAGGACATCAGCACGCTACACGCGTGACTCTCATCGGGACTTTCGCTCCGGTTTGGCCTGCTACCTTAGGGCGGGGCAAGACCGAACGATGTTGTTCGATCTTTGTCTCTGGACCGTCGAGCAATTCAAAAGTATAGTTCCGTATTAGGACAGAGAGTGCGGCCTTCGGCGTGTGTTTGTTATCTCGATTGAGAATGACAGTAAATACGAACCTTGAATTCTGCTAAAGCAAAATGACGTCCTAAACATATCCTTGGTCCGTCCGAGAAGGTGAGAATGTGACGGTGTCCTTGAAATTGCTTCGCTGGAACATCGGAATCTACAAGCCACCGTTCTGGTTCGAATTCCTTAGCGTTTGGCCCCCAGAAGGCTGTAGATCGGTTGATTGCGCGGATCGGGGCACTAATGATGGTACCCTTTCGTACAACGATGCTCGAAACTATTTCTCCTGTAGCAGTCACAAGTGGCGTGGACAATGGGATAATATCGTCCTCGGCCGCCTGATGTATGGTTCAGTGCACAGATATTAAGACTACGCAACCACATACAACTGCGTTTGTAACCGTAACAGGGGGATGCAATCTCAGTACTTCATGAACAATGGAATCGAGGTATGGCAGTTCTGATACGAGTTGTTCCCAAGTAGGATCCGCCGTAGAAAACCTAGAAAGCTCTTCACGGAGTTTCTGCTGCTTCTCAGGCTTCCTTGCAAGCTCGATGAGCGCCCACTAACAATACCATGTCAGACGAGAGGAGGCGAATATTCATTCCTTCGCTTTACCGTCAGACTAACTAGATTTGCAGGTGATGCGACAGCAATGGATGTAAAGATTTCCAATGCTTACTTGAAGTAGTTTCGTATCCTGCAAGCAACAGAGTATTCTGTTGGAAGGTGATATGAAAAAAAAAATGAGATGAAAAGAAGTTTTGCAAACCATCTGCGAAGCTGTCAAATATAGAAAAAAATGTCGAAGAAATATGCTTACTTGAGCTAAAACCTCTTCTTGCGACATTCCCAGTTGTGTATCCGTGCTTTCTGCCTTTACTGATGCATCCGTCAGGGGACATCAAAGTATAAACTTGGGATATCCACTTAATAGGGCGATAATAGACTTCTCCTCCTCCTTCTCGCTTAACAACTCTTCGTGTTCCTTTCGTGTTCTCTTCAACAGATCATCTGCAATCTCCTCCATTGTGGCATGCAGTTCTGACCACTGTCTGCTGTCGCTCGTAGGTAGCTTGAGAAGAAACGGTAGAATGGGTCCAAGCATGAAGATGAACAGAGATAGAGTGCTTGACCCTGTATTCAATGTTTCAAACACACGGACGACAGAGGGCACCTTTCCGTCCAGGGAACCAAAGTCATGACCAAATCCGGCGATTCCTATGGAGTCAAGACTGTGCGATGTTTGTTCAGTCAATTGAGGCATACGTGATGATCACCTACGACACATGATTCATCCTTCGTCAATTTGTTTCAGCATATCTTACAATTGGTAATTGTTTCAGCATACCATTTCTGAACATCGATGACTGCTCCATCTTCGGCGGAAGAGTCTAATATCGCGTCCCAGTTGTCCTTCAGCTATAGATATTACGATGATGACAGATTGACTGCTACCATTGGAGTAATTACCAACCTTGTAAGACGAATTGTAGAAAACCGAAGTGAGTTTGCGAATGGCGGCATTACTAAACGCCGGAGAAAGGGCTTTGCGCTGTCTGATACAACATTCCATGATAGATCCTAGAAAATATTTCTGGCTACAGACCTGCGGTGACTTTCTCCTTCAGCCCATAACAATCCTCGTCCGAACTGAGTATTGGGAGTAATGGTTTGAATGATCACAAGGGAAAAAAATCAAAGACTTACAAGTTGTTTTATGAAAGCCTTTGATAGTGATGTTTTCACATAGCCGAATGTTTCTTTGGCATAGAAATGAGTGACAGCTTTAGGATCGGCGACGACAACCCTTGAAGATCCCATTACGTCAGGAACACGAAAGACCGGACCATAATGGCTGATCCATTGCTCCATTAGAAGGGAAGCATCGTCCGACTCTCTTATGATACGAGTGAGACCAAACAAAAGACTTTGACTTGGGGGTCCTCGTAACGATGTTGTTTGAACTCCACCATGCCATCTAACGAGACCATGCTTTAGCAGCTTGAAGACAAACCAAATACCTAGGACGTATGCAACTGCGTCAGTTATGCGAAGCTCGAGGACAGACATGTTGTATGTTATTCAATTCAAGGAGAAGGTGGAGCTTTTGACTACAGCTAGCATTTGGCATTTGATTTCCCACGTTTGTCGATCGCAACCGAGAGTTAAAACGACAAGTTAGTCTGGCTATGTTGAACATTTAAACATAAAAACAATGGACAAATGCTTGCACCGTTATTCCAACCCAAATTTGGAGAACGTTCGTGGTGAGTCGGCCTACATGTAGAATGAAGAAATTTACAGACATTATGTACTCCATACTACGGCGGCCGAAGATGGTAATCTCCATGCTGTCAGCATTGGTACAGTCTTGGGCTATTCCATCTCATATCGTTCCACCAGCCACATTCAAGCATCTTCTTTGCCGAGCTTCGCTCGATACTATACATCTTCTCAAGTTGCAGAATTTTCTGTGATCTTGTTTGTACCCTGAAATATTTGAGTGGAAGTAATCAAGCGTATTGATTGTACGATGAGGATATTTCAATTGATCTGTGACTGGAGAACTTCCGTGAGAGAGTAATTCATGACATCGATCTACAACTGGTCAAGCGCCGAGAATCATCCATCAAACGGGATATCTCAAGTGTGTGTCACTCGCGGTTTGGGTAGAGTCTATAACTCTTTGCCCTTCAATGGAGATCTGCTGTTATGGGAAGCATTCGAACTCCTAAGCCTCCCTGTGTAATAGCAGCTGCGATGACACCCAATTCAATCGACAAAATGCCCTTTTGAATAGCTCTGCCTGAGGAATCTTCGCATCGGGGGAAACCAACATAGTATGGGGGCGACCTGATTGTGACTCTTGCTTGACAATAAGGATTAGACTCTTTTAGTCACGTATGTCATCATCCATAGCCTGGTCTAAAATCCCGCGTTGTTCTTCGAGGTAGAAACTCTAGCTTGGCTACGGAGGGGAACAAGTATCGTATATGATGTTCAAACATGAGCAATGTTACACTGGTATACGGTTTTGGACAAAGAGGTCTACACCTTCTGAGCTACTCAATGAATATCATAATTGCTTGAATGGGAAATTGAAGGGAGATAGACTGGCCCAGATCAAGGCCTACAAGTTGCCTGGTATCTCCCAAGAGACAAAATCGCCTTACGGTGTCAGGCAAATGTGTTGATCGTCATTTCTTGGGAAATCCCTGAGAAGCGATAACATATCGAGGTAAAGAGGGTCTACTCTAAGTCCTGAGTGGGGATAAGAGTGCATCACGATCTGGTTCTAGCGCCATCCTGAACGGAGCCGTAATTCAAAGCACAAGA
This sequence comes from Termitomyces sp. T69sscA, assembly GCA_017657225.1. Classification (NCBI taxonomy): domain Eukaryota; kingdom Fungi; phylum Basidiomycota; class Agaricomycetes; order Agaricales; family Lyophyllaceae; genus Termitomyces; species Termitomyces sp. T69sscA. Next base: position 21,905 of record JAGGAQ010006134.1, read on the forward strand.
TGCACCAGTGATGCAAAGACGGAGGAACATCACATTTTAGCCACCGTGTGCAAAGTGGATATGGAAACAGGACAATGGAAAAGAAGACCTAAAACAGATCGGATGAAGTTGACATTTTCCTTATCAGTCATCCATTCAAGTATCTATTCCTAGATATCAGTGAAAACCAATTTGTTGGAGGAGCGATGTTTTGAAGTCACAGTATTATGTCTAGATCAAATGAGACTGACAGATATAGGATTGTTCCCTAGAGTAGACGGTCAAGGCGGCTTGGCACATCGATTCTTCCTTTCCAGTAGGGAACAGTATCTGAAGTAGATCTGGTAGTACTGTATTCCGGCGAAATTCTATTGGAGTGGATGAACATCCTCCATAGCTTGTTAGGTTACGGAGCGAGTTGTTCGTGTGAATCACTTGCATTGATGTTGTTGTCAAGTCGGAATTCTCAGCGCGTTATCTTTGCAGCTAAACCTCATGACGTGCCGTAGAAAATGGGAGATAGATTTGTCATGTTTACGGTTAGATGCGGATTCTGAGCATTGAAACGTACTGCAAAACCTCGTGATGATATATACTATTGGAGCAGCAGGGGGCTTCTTTTTGGACGAGGGAATATCATCTCAAACACTTGAAAATTGTCTGAACACATATCCATTGACATCGGGCAGAGTCAAACCATGGACATTGCTGTTCCCATGTGCGTAGAGATACTCTGAATTGAGAAATAAACATGTGTAATAAGCGTACCCAGAATTGACACTTAACTATCCGTGACCGTGATGCAACCATTCCAAGTTGCATATAGTCCTCGTCTGGTGCGTCAACCTTCGTCCCACCACCAGTATTGATAGTTCTAAATTCGGCCGAGAGCAATATCCCTATGCAGAATCTATTTGAGTATCACTGACGATGAAACATGTTGAAAATGAAGACACCCCGACAACCACGTGATAGGAAAAGCTTCTAAAACATTTCCCTTCAAAACATATGTTTGTATCATCAGTCATCGGTTGGAACTAATTCTGACCCAATATCCGAAGGGTCTAACGGATCTTTTCCTCTTTGCTTCGGCTGTGATACATACATCTACTACTTTCTTAACCGCTTGCTTCCATATGGCACAGGTTCTGGAATCTCGGAGAATCTGCTCTGCGCCCATGTTATCTTACTCCACAGGATATTTCAGATCTATGTTCTGGGGGCCGTGAGTATAGACAATAGCAGCACTCAGGTGATCCCAGCTAAGCTCTCATGTGGATAGAGCCAAGTGTCTACAGGACGATGATCTTTACCAACAACGATACCCGACAATAATATCCTATGTCTCACTCCTCATTGAAGAACTGTTGATTTGTTTGTTTCTCGATGTCCCCAGCCCGTGGTCTTTCGGTGGTCGTCATATGTACAGTGTGCAGCCGTTTGCTGCGTTGATTTAGAAAACAGGTTTATCAAAACCGACAGCACGACAATTAATAGATTCGTAGTTCTCTATCTATCCCTCTTGCGTATGGAATCAGACAATTTATATCCTGTTGGATGAATGAGATTATGTATTTCAAGCCCCAATCATGTCGCAGCTGTTGCTCTTGTTGCAGTACAGGCACGCCAATTTGGCATTTGTGAAGTTCTCTCCAGCAAATGAAAAGAAATAAAAAGGGACTTACGACAACATTTGTGCAAGCTTCTCTTCAAATCCGTAGAAATCTTCCCAGTAAGAAAACCTTGTTTGACGTGAGGAATGCGAAAATTTCAGTTCTCAATGGCTTATCTGTCTACAAGTCTACAAGTAGTGATGGGACACACTGCAACAAGGCTCCCACAGGCAATGACTTATTTACTCTAAGTAATATTCTTTGCCTCGTTATCCAGAGCAATTGGTGCCACCACCCGCTGTGCCTTGCCCTCCTTGTTCTTGTAAAAGACAATGTCACCTTCATCTTCGATGAAAATGCATTGAGTGAATGTACGATACAGGGCACGGAAGGTGTTCTACGTGTGAAAAGATGAGCACCCAAAAACAAATTAATCTTGTCAAGGAACTTACAGTTGTATCGTAATTGTAGTCTTCCTTCAGAACCCTCTTAATCGCCTCGGTTACATAAGGCTGGTTATCTTGATTGACAAGGTCAGCCGACACCTCAATGCATAAGATCGCGTAACGTACAAAAAGGAATTGATGAGAAGAGGTGGTGTGCGACGTGATCATGGGAGACATTGTGGAGGAAGAAACGCCCAGCCCAGCCTAGGAGGGGTCGGTCAACGGTAGACACAGCACCACGAAGGAACGACCACTGCTTGGCGCGGTAGTGAGCGATTGAAGGATCCGAATGGTGGAGGTAGGTCAGCATGACGATCCAGTGGTTAGCGAACTACATATTTTCAGGTCGTATGACATCGCATGGATATGTGAGATACACACAAGGTAGGGAACAAAGTACAATTTGAGGAAGTTATGAAAGCCGACTTTGCGAGTCCAAAGGTACAGCACGCAGGACATGGCTGACAGACCAGCGTTGGAGGCAATGATGCCGTTGCGTTCATGTGGTCCGAAAAGGGGCGAAGAAGGTTGGAAGTGCTGTATGAAAATAGTTAGGTAGTTATATAAAAATGGTAGGACAGCAAAATGACGTGCGTTAGTCCAAGGGGGGTATGCTTGGTTGCCCATCGCGTTTGTGAAGAGGTAATATTGCCAACCGAGTGCCTGCATGAAGAGCATGCGAAGGAGGGTATAAACCGGTGTCTCCTCAAACATTTCGTGGTAGTCGTTGATCTTGGCAATATTTTCTGGAGGTAGGCCATACTCAGAGCGAGTGCGAGGAACAAAATTCTCATCGCGCTCCACAGACATAGTTGCCTTGTGGTGGGCATGGTGGCTTGACCTCCACGCGTAATAAGGCACGAGAATAAACTATAACAACTGTCAAACTCGTGATATCGGCAGCCAAAGACAAGCGTACGGTGTGAAGACTATAACCAACGAGGTGGTTGAACCAGGAGTAGTCCGAGAGTGAGCCGTGACCAGCCTCGTGCGCCATGCACCACCATCCTGCAAGAACAACACCCTGCCAGTGCCAATAAAACGCCCAAAGACTCCATTTTGTAGCAGTACCAAATGCCTGAGGGACCTCGTAATCCTGGACCAAAGAGTTTGCACAGGGATCTATTAGCCGGCCGAGCTTGTACAGGATAATGGCGCAGGTAACATCGCGAATAACGTATAGTAGGGCCTTCAGTGTATTCTTCTTGTGGAGATGCTTCGACACAACGGAGTGCACCTCCTGCAAAGTTACCTGCACCTGCAAGAAGTACTACGAAATACGAGTGACCAAAAAAAAGCTGACCTTTGTCGGTGTAAACGGCGTCGCCAGCCGCTTCTTGAATTCAGGGCTGTCCTTGAAGAGAGCAAACATGCAAACAAGAAAGCACGGATGAATCAATCCACAGAGAACAGAGTCCCCCGCAGAGATGAGGTAGGTTGTGATGGTATTCCATTGTAAAATGCGCGTATTTAATAGTGAAGACGACTATCAGAGCAACAATCGGCCACACGCAGTGTTGGTAAGACTCCTCAAATGGCAGGACCCCAGAAACCACGGTGCCGGGAGAATGTGGGTTTGGTAACCGAGTTCTGTCACTTGCCTGCTCTGCTTCTGTCTCAGCATTCTGCGGCGCAAAGATGCTATCTTACTCCATGGTATGGCTTCTAATTGACCTAAAAAGAGATATCATGTCAAATTTTGGTAACAATAGAATTGACAGTCGACTAACTCCCATGTCATGTAAAGTCAGATGATATCTTGCACGTCGCAATATTGCTACAGAATCTATGAGATCTAAAAGCGGCTCAGTACCGTTTTGTGTCTTGTCTTCTACGATGCACTGTTATTGATATCCACACGGTCATATTTGATAATGGCAGATAGGCGTACGTGTCATCTTTATTTACTATATGGCCTGGTGGGGTCAGGGTGGCAAGTCTCACCCAAACCTGTATCTCTGATCCATGTCATCTATCACCAACTCAGGTACTCAGCACACTTATGGCTACAAAGCATCATGTTGATTTCATTACTTCCGTCCATCCAGAAGCTTAAATACCAACAATGCAAGACCAAGACCCCTCACTTGCAGTGGTTTTAGGCTCCCATCTTCACCTTCCTGTTGTATTCCTTCCTGTCATATATTTTCTACAATATGGGTGACTCAACTGACAACCACTACTCAACTGACAACCACTACTCTGAGGATGACCTCCCAGAATATACTCCGATGCCGTGGTTCGTAGCGTTTCTGGCCTTGATCCTACTTACAAATCTGTTATTCAATAGGTCTCTGAAGGAAATCAGAGCTGCCATTCCAAGCAAGTACTTCATTCGAGATACGAAGAGAGGCCTCCTTTACTTTGCCCGTGATGTTTTCATGGCCGCCGCCGTCTGGTCACTTGCTGCCACCATCGATCCTTATTTTATGCAACCTGCGATTTGTGAATTTCTCACTGCAATTGGGGCAGAAACTGCACGATGGACTGCCTGGGGCATCTAGTAAATTGCCACACTGACCGTCACATTATCGACACTGATTTGACTCACAGTTGGTGGTTCCAGGGTCTTATCTTCACTGGCATTTGGGTCATTGGTCATGAAGTTAGCATCATATATCTTTCTTGATTCTCCCTGATCGGCACCTTAGTGCGGACATGGTGCTTTTTCCGATCACAAAGTAGTCAACGATATTCTTGGCTTTGTAGGCTAATTGCTTCTGAAGCTTTTTTTATTCTAAGAATTCTTTATAGATTACACACACCTTTCTCTGGACACCATATTTCTCGTGGAAAATATCGCACCACCGCCACCACAGCAATCATGCTTCTATGGAACATGATGAAGTATATGTCCCCAAGACACGGGAAGACCTTGGTATACCTGACGAGGCTGAGGGACGTACAATTGACTATGACGAATACTTCGGTGATACCCCCATCTACACCCTCTACATGTTGATTCGTCAACAACTCCTTGCCTTCCCTGCATATCTTCGTAAGTATTTTAAATCCTGATCAATTGAATTCCAACGTCACTGAACCAATGGGTAGTTTTTAATGTCTCTGGACAGAAGAACTACCCAAAGTGGACAAATCACTTTGATCGTAAGTCATCATCCTTATCAATGCTTCTGAATTTACATTGTTCCTTCCACGCGTACAGCCAACTCAATCCTATTCACAAAGGCTCAGAGGAATGCTGTCATTCTCTCCAACATTGGTATTGCCTTCATGGTCTGGGCCGTCAGTTATTCCTGCTCTACCTTTGGCACGGCCAACGTCATCAAGTACTATGTTATTCCCTGGCTCGAAGTCACACACTGGTGTGAGTATCTCCATTTGATGTCCACGCTCTTTAGCTCAATTGGAGGCAAGTCATAATGATCACCTACCTTCACCATACCTCTCCCGAGCTTCCTCACTATCGTAGCAAGCAATGGAATTTCCAGCGTGGTGCTGCAGCTACGGTTGACCGTGACTTTCTCGGCTGGCAGGGCCGCTTCTTCCTCCACAATGTTGCCCACTATCACGTCATTCACCACGTAAGTCTTTCTTTAGACGATTACTCTTGTATTCTGCAAACATCTTTCCCAAGTTCTTCCCAAAAATGCCTTTCTGTACGTCATAATTTAACTCCATTGAGCGGATCCCTGATTTTTGTTGCATTAGACCATGGATCTGAAGCTACCCAATTTCTGAAGGCGTTCATTGGTCATCACTATGCCTACTCCAACCAGCCTGTTTTCAAGGCTCTCTGGGAGAGCTACAACAAATGCCAGTTTGTCGAGAATGCAGGTTTGTAATCACTTTTTGTTTCTTTACACCCGCCAATGTACTCGTTTACAGGTGATGTACTTTTCTATCGTGACAAAAAGGGACAAGCTGTCCGCCGCCCTGCTCAACAGTATCGTTTAGTAAATCTCAATAGATGATACATTGTCGAGCGAGTTTTGCTATTGAGAGTTGGCATACTTCCTTATGTTTGGTATAGGTTGCTAAGACGTGTGACATGGTTATGCATATTATAATAGATGCCCATTTATTTAAAAACGAGTGAGTAAATTTGGCCTTCGTAAGGACCTGTTCGATCCAACTAGGTCTCTTTACTGTCCCCTTGTGGAGAGAGGAGACGTCGTGCCTCGTGAAAGGCAGAGAAGAAACCAAATTTTAAAAATTCTCGTACAGCAATATGAGTTAGTCACTATGGTATTCTTTTCCTCTATATTCTTTGTGTCAACTCAGTGAATAAAGGAAGTATTTATTTCCACGGGTACTTATCTCCGGGCATTTGTGCCCACTGTTTGTAGCACTTCGTAAGGTTCCGTCATCTCAGGCTTGCGTACCGTTTTTGGACCATCTCCAACAGTCGACCTTGAAGCTTGTTTCTTTGCAATACAGCTTTTTTTCAAGATTACACTTCTAGCTAGGGTCTACCATTCTACACACGCAACATCTCGCATCTGTGAAACCCGACTCGGCTTTTTCACCAGTACTGGCTGGATCAGTGGCAAACGTGGGAGTTCTCATTGGCAGCATTTTACCTACACTCATGCTCGGTAAATTCTTCATGCTACGCTCGCTTCCATCCATCGGAAAGCGTCGCCCTTCGAATCTCAAGATTTGTCGCGGACGGCCGCATTCTTGGCTCTTGGTATCTTGGTCACTCTCGGCGTGTTGAGTGCAGCTAAAATGAAGGTGAAGCTCTCTTCAACTGGTGTTTTCAACTTGCCTAACGAACGACATCTTTCAAGGGTCTCACGTGGTTGTCGAAATAATTGGTCTTGAAGGCGAGGTGCATGTGACATGAAACCTGGTTTGGCATTTACTGGTAAGCGGAAAATCTTGACTGAAAACTTTGCGTTTATTCAATGTTGGCTGCCCCTCACGTTGCTGGTTTAGTCGCCCACTTCATTTCTTCCAGAGGGAACACCACACCGGCCATTATGCGCGCCAATTCAAAGAGTCTTGCCTTGAACGGTATTCTCACTAATATCCGTGAGCAGCCACGTTTTCTATTTTAGACAGACATTTACTTGCATTCAGCTACTGGAACTGCCAACCAACTTGCACAGAATGGACTCGCTCCAAAGTAGACCATGCATTTTCCATAACAAGCCTCAAATAAGGTGGTATAATTCATCCTATAGTCTTTCCAGCTCTTGTATTAAGTATTGTAAATTTCCATTATCAGTAAGCATGCATGCTGTTCCTGAGCTCGAGACAACTCAAGCTACGATACATGGTCCTGATGGAATGATGTGAAAATATATCCCTTCTCGGGATCACCCGTCGTTGATTGAGGGAAGGATAGTTCCTTTGGCATCAACGTCAATACATGGACCAGGGATGAGAGAGCTCATCAAAGAAGCTGAGCTCAGGTGGGGTCGCAAATCTGGACCGAACTGGATTGGGAGTTCTGTGCTTTGAAAGCTTGCATGGGGGAAGGCTGACACGGTCTAATGGCCACGAGAGAAGACGGAAGTAGGTATCATATACTAGTCCAGCCGAGGTGAGGGCTCAATCATTTGGATAGCGGTGCCGGTGCAGATGCTGAGCGGGTGAGTAGACTGGAAGATTATGAGAAGGAGGCTGCTTGGGTCAGGAAGACCTCTCTCTCTCTCCCAAAAGGCCGACATACTAGGGGAAGATAGAAAAACAGATGTTGTCGTGTTCCTGGCAATGGCGACGACGGTCAGGACTAGTAATGACACGCAGATGAATTTGTGCAATCTCTTCAACTCGTGTCGCCGTAATATAGAATTGATTCATAGATGCTAACTTTTCTGCCGAGAGATCTGTGAAGTTCGAGTAGTTCTTGAGAGGGGAGGGACAGAGGAGTGAGTTGGAAAGGCTTTTAAGCCGCGTTGATACGACGTGTCCACGCTGCAGAGTCAATCCAACAGCATAGCGGTGTGACTTTACGGAACGCGCTCTTGTGAGGTTTGAAAAAGCGATGACAGTGCATTTCCCACGACGTGCAATCAGGCCCAAACACCAAGTCTATCTATTTTTAGAATAGTCCGACTTTTACCCTGTCGACGCTTTTCACAACGCGAGCGTGTAATCGATATCAATCTAGAGCAATAAGTGGAGTGGGAAGTCTGCGTTGAGCGGGCAGTGCACAGCTTCGATCAATGTGTACTTGGGGGACGAGCCACTCTTTCCACAGTAGGCTAGAGTAGAGTCTGTATGACTATATATGGATAGTATCAGGGTCGTCGCTCACCTCGTGTTCGCGGAAACATCATCCGAGTAACCTAGCTACAAGCTGTAATCGTGCTCGGTTCTGGTTCACGTCGCAGTCAAGAACGACGGCGCTCTGAGCGTTTTCTACCTAGCCTGCCCGTGCCTTCACACTTTCGCACATCTCGCGATACCTCTGGCCACCCATCTTTGGCGACGACATTCTTCCATCCTCCCAAACAACGTCTCGCGCGCTTGAGCTCTGTGTCTCTTCTCGGTTTGGTGTCTTCATGCTCACCCGCAAGGTTCCCTTCCCCACATCCTGAGGCTCATTTCACCCGGAACCCCATCCTAACCCCCTCAAAGTCGCAGATGCCTTGGGCATGACCGAGCTCAAGCTCGCCGACCTGCTTCGTCGGATCACACACGCCCTGCATCTCGTTCACCCCGCCCTCCCCTTCACCAATCCTCCACCCACCCCGTTCCTAAACAATCATGATGTCCGTCTGTAACTTGAAGCTTGAACGTGCGAGGCTCGAGCACGAGGTATGCTCTCCACTACACCATAGATGTTTTTTCTCCCCTCCCGTTCAGGCGTTCCAGAGGCGTGTTTCAGAAATCACAAAGCAATCCGGGTATAGATCATCTTAATCTTACCTCCTTCTTCATTACCAGGTGACGGCCGACGTCGTGTCGGAGGAATTGATGATGATCATGATTCACTATGCGCGTCTGTAACTTGAAGGTTGTGCGAGGCTCGAGCACTTCTAGGTCAGTTTATTTATGGCTTCCTTTCCAGGCATTCCCACGTGAAATGTTGTGGATGCCTCGGGCATAGATCATTTATCTTCTCTCTTTCTCTCCTTTCCACACTGTTACTCCACCCTCCTTCGTCTTCGTCCTTTGTCAGACCTCCGAGTCGTCGTCCGTGGCCGCGCTGCGCTCTAAGCACAGGCATGTATATGTTTCGCGCCCTTCTTTGTTAATCCTGATATTGAATCTTGACCATTCGTTCGTCTTATACGCAGGCTGCGCCCGCAGATCTAAGCTCTGACGTCGCGCGTTCGCGCGTTCAAGTTTGCCAATGCACACCAACCCAATTCCGATTCAATTCCACTTTCTCCAAAATATCGGATTCCTCGCTGTGGCACAGGTTGTAAACGCCGCATGATGCATGATCACCCAGTCTCAACGCATAACCAACCGCGCAGCCCTCGCCATCGGAAGGCACAAGTATATACATTCAACAAGTATTGATGTAAATAAAGGCTGGTTATCACTGGCATGTGTACGGGGCGTCGAGACCGCTGAGCCGTGCATACTGCATACCGTTTACCATGACCTCTCAGATCTCAAAGGCAAGAAAGGTGCTCTTCTTCTATATACCAACAGAAGCAGACAGCTCTTTCATATCTCTGAGCATTGGTTCTTCGCGCGTGCGCACCCACGCACCTGCAGCATAAAGAGGTGTTCTCAGACAGATATTTGACGATACCCGTGGTTTCCGGAGCAGCTCTGTGCTTTTGCGCTTAATGAATCGACTTTGTGAGTTTTTCTCCATTGGGCACAATGTAACGGACCGACACATTTCAAATTCTTCCATACTGGGGTGTATGACAGAAGCAATCACCTGCGCGGGCGATAAAATGCCCTTCCTGCACTCGCCATTCCCAATCATGCCAACTGACATGGACGTTTGTTTGATGAGGATGGTTGGTTCTAACATCTTGGTCGACATGACTTACTTGATTGTTGACTATACTGGGACTGACGATCCTTACAACAGGGACCTTCATATTTATCTTCTTCACACGATGATATGTGTGTTCTTTGCCAGAGTGCTGGGTAAATCTCATTCTCCGATTCTTCTACAGTCAAAGAGGATTGAAGTTGTGACCATCTATCATTTTCTTCTCCATCACAATCATCAACTATATCTCTCTATCAATCTTATGGGCCTTGCCTGCGGCCCTTGCATTCCAGGGTATCAAGCACGATCTTCTGGATCAGACAATCTTGCTCCAATACCAAGGAAATGGCACAATCTAGCCAAGTATCCTGACATTATGATATCGGTATGATACGATTTTATCTGCCCAAAAGTGTTTAGCGTGATGACGATATTTAAGCTGAAGTTGAGTCATTCCTTTGCTCTGGAGGGCATGTGTCATCGTTACAAGGAAATGGATAATGTTTTACCCCTTATCTGGTGGTCGCAAGCAACCGTCAGTGGAGAAATTGACGTTTTCGACACACGTGATCCGACGGGTGCATTTTCTCTACGCACATTTCACCTTTTCTCTTTCACATGGTCTACAATTCAAAGAGATGAACTGTTGCCGCAGTACAGTCAAAGTCAAAGTCACAAACCTCCTCAGGTATGGCCTTTCTCTGACAGCTGATGACTGAGTTTCAGACCCGGACGCTCCTTAAGGATAGGAGGGCTCTTAATCGTCCAGAACGTCCGATAAACTATATTGAAAAATATGGGGACCAATTTCTGCGAGCGTGGCCTTTTTGCAATGAGGTGCGCAGATATCTCAAGTTTCCTTGATTGTCTAGTTTCGTTGTCATGTACTCCACAATGTTTTTTGTGGTCATCTGCATCTCCAGATCTTATTGCTCATGAAGTAATTTCTTTGTCCCAGACTGAAGCGCTGGGTCACCCGGAAAGGGTGTGATCAAGGCTCGTCACATCACATCGTCTGACCTTGTTGATTTAATTGAGATTACATCGTCTCCACAAACCCAAGCAGTATGCAAAACATGCTCGATTTGTGTCTGGTGGTACGATTTTGCCTAGCGTCACGCAACATCTCGATCCTGTATGAATAGTTCAAGCTCATGCAACCTGGTGGTTCGCACTTACGGCTGCTCATTATGACTTGAGATGTCGTCCGACCATTAACGTATACACTGATATACCATATCGTGGTCTACTCCTCGGCAGTCCTCTTCGAGACGTACTCCCCAGGCCTTAGACTTGAAAAATAGTTCAACAAAGCCGGTTTGATAGAGGTCCCGAGTCGAGGCATCATCATATTCACTTGAGGTGGTGTTCCGCTTTTGCCACCACTTACGGGAAAGCCTTCCATCAGTGCATTGCTCCTTTGTCACCCAGTTTCCGAAACTGTTTCATGTTGGGATTATTTTGCCGCTCCCTGGTCTGTGGTATGGTTTTGATAAAACGTCAGATTTGACAAGCTGACCTCCGTGCTGGACAATCTGTAGCTCTCCTGAGAAAAAACATTTGTAGACCTTGACAACGCGCGCAGTATGATCATATCTGTTTACCGCAGTAGACCCCGGGGGGTTGGGGTGTCTCCATTTTGCGAAGCTTCACGAGGCTGCACGTTCTGATTGGATTCTTACGTATTACGTAAAAAAACAGCAAGGGTACGGTGTGGTTTCTACGAGAAACTTTGTGTCTTTCTCGAGCCTCACCTCTTTTGGAGAGCCATGACAACGAGTAACATCGTTTCTACCTCTTTGGAAATAGGATCATGTACACAAAAGCCAGTGTGAGGTTGCGACTGTGAGTATCCGACCTTTAATCTCGTACATTAAACATTAGCGTTATGCCTCGCGACAGCCACCTGCACCTGCGCGATAGTGCCCGTTTCCGTGATCGTGCTACTCGGCAGAGCTAATCCAATTCACCCGTGGCCCTCAATGCCATGCCTCGATGGCCATGACTCTGCTTGTATAAGAGACCTAGCACACCACATCCTCTCCAGACTCCCACACTCCACTATGTTGCTGTCAAAAGTCCTCGGAGTCATCGTCATTGCGCGAAACGGCGACCGCTCCAACTACTACCAGGACCCGTACTCATATGCCGGGTCCAGCACCGAGACCACCGCCCTCGGCGAGGCACGTGTACCTTCCTCTGTTCCTCCCTCGTTATTAATGCTCACCGTGTATCCTCGACAGGCCGAGTCGTTCCAGCTAGGTTCTCTCCTCCGCTCAACGTACCTTGAAAGCTCCTCCCCGTCCTACATCAATGGCATGCGCACCGACCTCGTCGACAACAACGAAGTCAAAGCACGTGTCAAGGCCGGCGTCGAGGGGACCGTTGTCTTCGATTCGGCGATCGCCCTTCTCCAGGGTTTGTTCCCGCCTAACAAAAATAACAAAATCCAGCTTGCGAATGACACGACTGTCGTTGCACCCCTTGGCGGGTACCAGTATGTTCCCGGTATGTGGATCTCGCATCGATGTGATATGAGGTTGATGGTTTG